>OX375865.1:95373804-95575049 GCA_947359475.1 Heligmosomoides polygyrus bakeri | reverse complement strand
AAGTCTCCTCTCAAAGCGCATTACCATGGACGCAGTCGGAGGAGGCGCCGGCTGTCGTCTGCACCCGATACCATGTTCCTGGTTCGGATTTCCCACCCAGGCCAACCAAGCCCCTCCCTCCGGGTTCGGTGAATTAGCACCAGACTTGTCTGGGAAGGATGAAGCGCTCACTTGTTCATCGGCTGGCCTACGCAAGTCATTGTATGGCCAGATACGCATTCAAATCGTCTCCACGACACCCCGTAGAAGTGGAATGCGTGGCGCATCCCAAAAGGGATGGAGTAACGCCGTCCTTTATCCTTTATCCTTATAGTGAAAGAAGCCGTCCGTACGTCCATATGCTTGAAAAACCAAGCAGACAGTGTACGCATTTTTGGGACACTGCCAGCCGTCCATTTCCCACGACCACAAGTTCCATTTTCCGGACTTCAGCTTAAAAGCTCTCCGGAATCTTTTTCAACAAGAAACGTTTTAATAAAAAAAATCTGTCACGAACACCTGCGGTGGTTATTAGCCGATGTGTGAAGCGGAAACTCGAGAGCAGAGTTCTCGGCTGTTCATGCAGTTTGCGCTCACCCTTGACGAGGGTTCCTGGCAAATATTATTAGGTTGTAACGAATTAAATGGCACTGGCTCGCGCCATTTTTGGCGCGTCTTTACGCGTTCGATCAAGAACAAACCGTAACATGTGGCATATCATTTAGAAGCGCAAGCTTTGCTCTACCGGTGAGTACCAAATTTTCTATGTAAAAGTGGGAAAACTTTAGAGTTTTATTGACTTTTTTGCAGATGGACAAAAGGTAATCCGAGGCATTCACTTGCATGAATTCAAGCTGGGCACTACAGCTAAGGAGGCGGACGAGAAGGTTAACGCCGCATTCGGTCAAGGATGATCCACAATTTGGACGGCGTATCGTTGGTATCAGAAGTTCCGGAATGGAGATGACAGCTTGGAAGAACATGAAGGTCGTGGGAGGCATAGTGATGTTGATGAGGACAATCTGAGAGATGTGGTAGAGGAGGGTCCACACAAAGGTACCAGGGAGATAGCGAAGGTTCTTGGCGTCAGTCACAACACAGCTGCCCGGCATCTGAAGGAAATTGGAAAGACCAAAAAGCTGGAAAGATGGGTGCCTCACGAGCTGTCTGAGGAGCAAAGAAACCGACGATATGAGATCTCGTCCGCACTGCTTCTAGGGAACGAAACGGACCCATTCCTTGATCGCATCGTAACCTGTGACGAGAAATGGATAATGTACGACAACAGGCGACGATCGGCACAGCGGGTGGACAGCGATGAGAGCCCCAAGGTTTTTGCGAAGCCGGAATTGCACCAAAAGGAAGTAATGGTGACAGTATGGTGGTGTTCGCTGGGAATTATTCACCACAGCTTCCGCCCTCCCGGTGAATCCATCACGGCAGAGAAGTACTGCATTGAAATTGAAGAAATGATGAAAAAGTTGAAGGATATCCGGCCGGCCTTTGTAAACCGAAGGCGAGTTCTCCTTCTGCACGACAATGCTCGCCCCCATGTAGCACGAATGACGTTGCAGAAATTGAATGAGCTGAGCATTGAAACTCTACCACATCCTCCGTTTTCTCCCAACCTCTCCCCAACAGACTACCATTTCTTCAAGCATCTTGGCGACTTCTTGGTAGGGAAAATATTCAAATACCAACAGGATGCCGAAAGTGCCTTCGAAGATTTCGTCAATTCCAGAACTTCTGATTTTTATGCTACTGGGATAGAAAAGCTTGTGTCACATTGGCAAAGATGTGTAGAATCAGAAGGTTTTATTTCGATTAATAAACTTGCCTACAAGCCGAGATATTAACTGTTTAAATTTACAGTGGTTCAGTGCCATTTATTTCGTTACAACCTAATAGCTGGTTGGATATCGTCATAATAGGGAAACATAAAAAAATTACTGTACAGAATGTAATGGAGTGAGCCATTAGAAGGCATGCTTTTATCTCTGAAAATGGAATTTTTAGCGAAAGCTTAAAACTAACTTGATCACCATAGTAGAAAATGCGGTAAAAATAACGTTTTTAGTGCTACGACTATGAAGTAAGTCAATAGAGAGAAAGGTCAATCTCGATCGAGACTGAAAATGACAAGACTGAGCGACAGTACCGTTTCCAAGGCAATCAAGTGGTTTCGCTGTTCAGTGCACGTTTTCAGGCTATACCTTGCTCATCTCAGATACAGATCCGCTCTAAAATTTACCAGTGATAAACATCTTTCAAACCTTTCAAACCTTCGTTGGAACCATCATAGCTTCCGTACAGAGAATTTCCAATACACGCCATGAGGAAAATTAGAGTCCTAGTGCTTTCTGAACTTTTGTTTTTGAACCTATGTACGTTGTTTCCATTTCTGATCTTGCTACGGTGATCGATCTCTCTACCTCTCTTTCTAACGTTTCAACCGGCTATCGCAAAATGTTCTGGAAATGATTGAATCGTGAATGAACCGATTCAGACCTTCATCAACCTTGTAGGTATCTTGAGATTTTCGAAGTGCTTGCCCGGTGATAAGATGCCAGACCCTCCAGAAGCTGCTTAAATATATAGACGTAGGAGTGGACCAAAAGCGATTGGTAATCGTCCTTTCGTCCTCTACATACACTATTCACTAAACAGAAAGCAGTTAGCGGTAAGCCAGAGGTCTACAATTCATGAATCCTAGGAAGCTTCGACGGACGTCGTGCCCTTCTCGTTCCCACACATAAATGAATGTTATTTTTTGAATTTATTGCCGGCTCAGTCGGAGTAGCGCCGGCTATCGCGCGCACCCGATTTCAGGGCCCGGATTAATGAACGCGGCTGGAGGTAAATCCCACCCCAATTTACCTCGACGGCCACTTACCCGCCACTTTCCGGGAATTTCTGTTTCTCATTCATGACAGCCAAAACAAGAGTTTTGCTCCGCTGCCAGGGAAAGATCGAATTGGGTCAGAAATTAGCAGCGGAGCAAAACCCATGCTATGGAGGTAACGATGTTCATGAGGAACGGACAAGTTTCTGATGCCCCATTCTCGCTTAATGGAACGAACATCTCCGAATGCTCCAGCTATGTGTATCTGGGTCGCGAAGTCAACATGGCCAACGACCTAGCACCAAAGCTGAGTAGAAGGAAACGAGCGGTTTGGGGAGCTTACAGGAGCGTCGAAGAAGTCGTGAAGAAGACGAAGAACGTCCGACTCCGTGCCCACCTATTCGACTCCGCTGTTCTTCCTGCCCTAACATACGCCTTAGAGACCTGGGATATACGAAAACAGGATGGGCACAGCGTCGTGGACCAAGGAGCAGAGGATGATGCTCGGATTGACACGGTCTTCGTCGACGCTCGAAGATCGAATACGCTGTCGCATAAGCCAAGTCGTCGAAAATTAGGTGGGCCGGCCACGTAATGCGATTCACAGACCCCCGCTGGACGAGAGCCGTCACCGACTGGATTCCGCGGGATGTCAAGAGAACACCAGGACGCCCATCAATGCGTTGGTCGAACTCTTTCTTGAAAGCCTTGAACGACTGATATCACGCTTTTCGTGTCCCTCGAGCGAGGAGGATCCATTGGACCACTCTGGCACGCGACAGGGAGCTGGTTTTCCCCGCCGCGCGTTCATGAATAGCGCTTAAGTGGGGAGTGGCGGTAGGTTTTGCACTTACCTGCCGGTGAGTCACTCATGCATCCGAGCCCAGGTTTCTATTATAGCTCAGCCTTCTATCCATTCGGGGCCTTCCACCCCTCCCAAAAAAGGCCTATAAGCCAAGCCTTCCATCTATACAAGGTCGGTGAATTGCTTCTGCACTCGTCGTCCGAGTAGGGTAAAACACAGGCTTGTTCATCGGCTGGCAACGGAAACGCATTACGTAGAGCAAACATGCAATAAAATTGCCTCCACAAAGTCCGTAGAAGTGAATGCTTGGTGCGTAAAAAAATTGGTTAACGCCGCCCTTAACCCTTTATTCTGAAGTCGGTTCAGTTGACATTCGGCTACGTTGCAGTTCTTTAGAGTAACACAGTTACCAAATGGCATTCAAACCTATTAAAGAAGCGCGTTAATTAGGCTTCGAATAGACAGCGTGTTAATAATGCATGCTGACTTCAGCCTGATGAAGCAAAGCCCTTTAGGGGAGTGATGTCACTCGTGCATGCATTATCCAGTCAGACCATGCCATGATCTTGTAAAAAGCCGTAATTGATTATGTATTCGATTTCGGTCCGCTGCAGAATTTATGCAGCGCTGGAATCTCGTCCTCCTGTTAAACTTCGACCTCTAGAAGCCGGCCGTTCTTTCTGCTTTATTCTTAAAATTCCAGTGTTGCTTTAAGGCTTAGCGTATTGAGATATTCTTCTGTTTATTTCAACAATTTTTTTAACTACTTCGATGAATAGAGTCGAGGAGCATTACGTTGTATTTCCGTTACTGACATAAGTTTTGTTTCGTTCGGTTAGAGCGCACCTATGAGTACAAGAATTAAATAAATATTTTAAAGAGATAAATTAACTTCAGAGCTTTCATAAAAACTGGATCAAGCCAGAATGGATCGTCCACTAAACCTCAAAGGTACCACATGTCAATCACTTGCGCTAGTTGCTTTGCACTCGATATTATACAGTAATAAATGAAAAAGAGGCGCGAATAGCGCAGTTGAGGCACTACATAGCTTGTGTGTGCACCTCGCATTGAGGTTCTTGGTTCGAATTATGCATAGGCCAGTGAACCCTTCTACCACTTCGCAAATCGGTGAATTTCTATCAAACTTGCCAGGAACGAAAAAAACATCGACACGTTCATCGGCTGGTCACTATAGTTGTGCTTTTGGGAAATTTTAGAGAGCGAATGAATGAACGAGTTTTTTCGATGTCGAAAATTTTCGAGCGAATTACGAATGATCGAAAGAGCCCCGAGTTCTGTTTTTTCGACTGTTCGAATATTCGGATAATTTGTTTGAATCACGTTCTGTGATTAAAGATCTGAAGTTTACTCGACATTTGAAGAAAACTATCTCCTCAATTTCCCGAAGAAGGCCACAAAACGAAACGTGCTAATACCGACTTCTGTGTTCTTGATACATCAGTGTTAAAAAGTGAAAACATCAATTCTTCGATCACTATCGACGCTTTACACTATGCTGAAAGCGTTGAAGGACCGCTGAGAATACATCTTAAATTTCCTTAGTTGCTAATTAATTAGCGTTTGGCACGCCAGCAGACGTACAGTCTGAAAGCCTAGGTTTTCGCAGTATAGTATCAGTGTATGGATAAAGAATGAAGTTAACCGATCCTCTGAGATGCGCCATACACTTTACTTTTATCGAATGTCGTAGAGGCGAGTTGCAAAGCGGACCTGTACATTGACTTCTGGTGGCCAGCCGATGGACAAGTCAGGGCTTTATCCTCCTCAGGCAAGTCTGGTACCAATTCAACAACCACAGAGGGATGGATGGCTTGCTTGGCCTGAGCGAGGAATTCGAGCCAGGAACCAAGAATCGGGCGCGCGCGACGCGACAGTCAGCGCCACCCCTAACTACGCTATGTATCACACGCTTTTCGTAGCAAGGATGTCTGTAACCAGGAAACGACACAGTGTATCAGAGGTATCCGGTGTTCCAAAAAGGTCTCTTCTCGCCGAGACAACTCGACGTTTCATTTATATAAAGAATTTTCGCAGAGTAGAAGAGACTCCACTTCCCCGTGCATCAAGAGCTGATAGTGGATGAGGTCCCGGCTACACCGACATAGGCATTTCCATCTCTCTGGGATCTGCGGACTGGCACCATACTTGCATGGGAAACACAATCTACTGATTTCTGCCCCGGATGGAAGCCACAAGTCATTGTGTTGGCTACATTTGCATAGCTATAAAGCACCCGCTATGAGCTAGGGGTAGAGGATGAAGCATACTCTTCAAAACGATACAATAACTCCGACCTTTTGCTTTCATCGCTTAATTCAAAAGATAATGCTAACAAATGTAGTCTTCTTCTTCTTCTTCAGCGTTTGTCCCGCTTTCTTGCGGGGTCCCCTTTCCTGGAATACTGGCGCCACTTCTCCCGATCAAATGCCTGATCAGGGTGTAACCTAGCAATCTTCAAGTCCTGGTGCAGCGAATCAAGCCAGCGCTGCTTTGGTCTCCCTCGTGGCCGCTTTCCGGGCACCTCGAAGTTAAGGCCAGTCTTTCGGACAGAGTCACCGCTTGCACGAAGAACATGGCCGTACCATCTCAGACGAGCTTCACGCAATTTCTCAACTATCGAGGTGACACCAAATCTTTGCCGAATGGAGTCGTTGCGCATACGGTCCAAACGCGTAACTCCGGCCGTCCACCGCAGCATCTTCGTTTCCATTACGCTGAGGCGCCTTTCAATTTCTTTGGTAATGGGCCAGCACTCAGCTCCGTAAATAGCTACAGGTCGAACGACTGCTCTGTAGATCTTCGATTTAAGCCGCTCTGGTATCTTCTTGTCGCAGAGCACTCCCGTCAGAGAGCGCCACTTGGACCACGCTGCACTCACGCCTGAATTGGCTTCAACGAGTAGACCGCCATCGGACGCGATTGCTGATCCCAAGTACTTGAATACCGAAGTAAGTGGCAGCTCAATGCCATTTACCTTAATGGAGGTGGACTCATTTGCGTCAGTCGTCATATACTCGGTCTTCTTGACATTAAGTTTGAGTCCAAATCTCTCCAAGCGATCGCACCAAGCTCGCACCTGCCGCTGGAGTTCAACCTTATCTTCGCAAGCGAGCATTACATCGTCAGCATAAAGCAGCGTCCAAGGGGCTGGCCGCTGAAGATCACGCGATATGGCATCCATAACAAAATGCTAACAAATGTAGTCACCAAACAATAAAGATAAAGGACGGCGTTACTTAATCCCATTTGGGATGCGCCACGTATTCAACTTCTACGGGATGTCGTGGAGGCGACTTGAATGCGGTGTGTATTTGGCCATACAAAGACTTGCGGTGGCCAGCCGATAAACAAGTCAGCCCTCTATCCCTCTCAGACAAGTCTGGTACCAATTCACCGACCCCGGAGGGATGGAAGGCTTGGTTGGCCTGGGCGGGAAATCCGAACCAGGAACCTGGTATCGGGTGCACGCGGCAGTCGGCGTCTCCTCCGACTGCGCTACACGCGCCCCTCACACTAAACAATGAAGTTTCTTAATTCGCACCCTCGCTTAGCCGAACGTCGTAGAGTTGTATCCGTTGTTGTTTTTGTTGTTGCTGAGGCTGCTTTTTCTGCAGCTGCGGCGACATTCGGAATATCTGAAGTGGTTTTGCTGTCCTGAAGTACGTCCTAGGCGAAACCGTTCCTTCCCTCAATATACGTGATGCCTTTAATCAGCTCCGTTCTATGGATGTTTCATGTAAAGGCGAATTTATGTGTATATGCATGTAGAGAATGAAGAGGCCAACCTCATCCGAGGAGACGTGCTGGAAACAGCAGAGCATGAATTGGAGATGCATCGGGATCGGATGAAATAAAGAGCACCGAGGGAAACACGGAGCCCATGAGATGTTGAGTGCAATTTTGCTTTTCAAGACGTGCGCTCGGGCAGCTCGTTGGTGGAGTTCTTGTGCTGTTTTGAAGACGAAGACGGGAAAACCTGTCACCTACAGCGTCCAGATGGTGTCAGCGGAGCACACTGACTAACCGGCTTACTAAATTTTCGACTGTTCCGCCGAAGCGCTATACATAGAACAGCCTCCCTTGAAGACCAAACAATCCGGAAGATGCGATGAAGATAGGCCTCTGGATGTTTGGCCTTAAGAGGAAGCTGTTATTTTAGGATTCTTGGGAAATATAACAGGCTTACACAGGCTGGTCCATCAGGTGGCTACCGCGATTCGTGATAGGCCAAATACGCGTACCAAATGTCAACTATGTGCGGTATCCTGGAGAAGTAGAATTCGCAGCACATCCCAAAGGGGATTGACCAACGCCGCCCTTCATCCTTTCCTTTAATTAATCCTTTTCCTTTAATTCCTCTTAAAACTGCTCATAAAGTCTGCCAAAAAAATGATGAATTTTTTGTTTCGTGTGGGTTTTTTAAATAATGTAGTGGGTAGAAATCTGCCGCTGACTGCTAGAAAGAGCAGCAACGGTTTCCATATTAATAATGATGAGAATAATATTAAAAATAAATGAGTAAAGGACGGAGTAATTCGATCTCTTTTGAGACGCTCCACCCATTCTACATACTTACACTGGATACCGTGAAGACAACCTGAATGGATATTTGGTCAATAGAATTTCTTGTATACATATTTATGTGTGTATTGTATACATATGTAGTTGTGCTCGAACGAATACATTCGAATAATTATTCGAATAGTCGAATATTTGGTATTTCTAGGCTTTCTAATAGTCGCTCGAATTCGACCATCAATGGTTTCAATAAATCGAATATTCGTTCGAATTCGAACATAGAAAGGGAGCTATATTCGAAAATATTTGAAAATCGAACACTTCCAATTCATTCGAAAATCCTGTGAATGCGTGTTTGGGCTCCCACGAAAGACAGCGAACCACGCCTACGACAAAATGGTGGTTGTACTGCTCAATGAGAAGATTTCTTTTTGAAAACTTTTCCGTAATTTCCAACAACAACAAAAAATAAGATTTATTTGTAGCGGTGCTTCAACGCTTTCAGCAAAGTACGCGCTCTCCCACCACCCCAAGTTATTCTCTACAGGAGTGGCTCATCCTTCTATTAAGGTGTCTGGAAGTTTTGAGAAAATTTAGAACTTTTATTGTATTCAAACTGCAACTGAAGAAAAGCTTAGTCAATCAACAATGTATGATCCATTGCTGGCCACAACCTTCCTCCATCGTTCGGGCAGGGAGACAAATGGCCCTCTCCAAAAACAAACAGGGCGCGACGCTGCCGATTCGTCGACTGCGCGCGATGTCGTCGTTGTTGTGAAACTGCCGCCCACGGCAGAAATGCTCGAGACTGCGAAAAGCTTGGAAATCACAGGGAGAGAGATCCGTGGAGTAAGATGTTCAGCTTCTCTAGCTGGCTCCCGGTAGTCTTTGCGAAGTTAGGCCTCGCATTATCCCTCAGAAGATGAATCTTGACCTTGTACATGTGGTGTGCGGGTAACCTGGACTCCATCTCTACCAGTTGTGAGGAGACGAGGTTGGCGTGAATCGACGGCCTAACCGGCAGGACCTCGTAGTAAATGACACCCGTGCCTGTAGTACAAAGAGAGCAGGTGCTTCTTGCCGTGGATATCTCTCTTTGGGATGGGCTGTGGGTCTCTATCGAGAGGCAGCCTTTGTAGCTTCCTGTCCGGGTTGCTGTACGTTATCCATTTCTCATCCATAGCCACTATCGTCTCAGTCCATGCCGTCGTTCGGTACAGGGAGAGTAGAAACACACATGTGTGTTGCGATTGTCAGATCGTGAGGTACAGTATGAGGACGCTTCGCCACAAGACCGGATCGAGTGCGGATATCGTGGACGGTGGATTTAGGAGTGCCCGTTTCTCTCTATATCTCGTACATACTTGGCCGGATTAGCTTGAACAGATGCGAGGACGACCGTTGTACTTCTAGATTGAGGACGTCCGGATCGAGAAACATCATCGAGGGAGAATTCTCCTTTTGCAAGTCAATCGAACCAGCGGTACATCGTAGCAGTGAAGGGGACTCGGGGGCCATCAGAGACACAACCTGCTGATGGGCCTCAGTTGGGTTGAAGCCGGAACGGAAGCATCTAAGCAAAATGATGCGGTAGTTAGTTCGGCTTGACATGATAATGAAACAAAATTTAGAGTTAAAATGAATATGTCAACTAAATGTTAGGGTCGTTTCGCCACCTTTCTTCAGACGAACCTTTTTTGTTATACCACCTCCCCGGTGGCACATCAGTGATGAGGGAGGTGCTATAACATTTTTTGAATTTGTAAAATGACGGATTAAGACTGGCGGATTTTCGTAACCTAGGGAACAAGGCGGCGGTATTGATTGGGGTTTAGATCAGAACGCCATGATCTATAAGTAGGTATAGTAGCATGATATAACGCAAAACCTGTCAAAAGATATGTCGATTTATTTGGATGTATCAAAAATTCTCAAAACTTTCCGGACATCCTGATCTATAACAGACGTTGTCTGACCTACACAGTGACCTGCATTGGCTAGCCAACGAACTTGCCAGTATCGCGACTTTGAAATTGCCAGTATCGCGACATCATAGGACGATTTCGTGGGATATTGTGAGGAATTTTGCTTAGAGATTTATCAGATTGTGCAGCTATGCAAACAAAAAACTCTCTATAAAAGAGTCATATGGGAAAATTCACATGGCGCTCCTCTCATGTTTCACTTTTTCTATTCCTCATTCTTTTGTAAGATGTCTTAGGACGCTTTAATATGTACTGTATTTGCATATTAAAGTTTTGGTTTAATTACCCAAGTTTGAGGTAAACTTGTCGAACAACTGGTATATGTGTGTACCGAAGTATATGTGTATATTCTGATCCACCGACACTCTATCACTCTAGCGTAGCCAGTATTTTGTCCTCGTCGCAAAAATGTGAGATCAGTCCTTCCAACCACGCGTCCAGCGTGAAAGGATGGACGCGTGGTTGAACTATGTTGGAACCGAACCTTGAATCGATTCGGGATACCCGCGAACTGATTCCTATAACCGTGCTCACCTTAGGATGAGGGATAAAAAACGACGTTAATCGACCTCTTGTGGGACACGCCTCCCCGGAGGGAGAGAACGTTTGGTTGGCCTTGGAACACCAAACCCTGAGCCGGAAATGAACTGCGCTCCACGCGTCATCTCTCACTACTGCCTATAAAAAGCCAGAATCAGGATGTCCTTATTCAACGCCTTTGAGGTACGGCGGCTTTCTTGGAAATTTGGGTGAACCTTAAAGGGTGAGTACATCTCATTGAGTTTCTAAATACTTTCATGAAAAAAATTTACGGACCAGACCTAGTCAGCGGGACCCCGCTTCAAACGCTGAACGAGCGCAATCATTATGGCCAATCCCAATAAGGAAACCGTATGCAAAAGTTCTCTCGTAAAGTGGCTAGTTTCTGTAAGATAGTACACTTTCAGTTCCACGTTTTTCATCAAAGGGACTGATGAAGTGCACTCCGCCACTCCTCGCAGGTACAGGATAAAGGACTGAGTCGATCATTTTTCTAGGATGCGCCATGCATTCTATTTCCACGCGAATTCGTGGGAGCAACTTGTGTGCGAATTTGGCTGAAACAATACTTGCGATCGCCAGCGAGCGGACAACGGGTGTTTTATTCTTTCCAGACAAGTCTAGCACTAATTCTCCTACCCTGAAGGGATGGAAGTGCTGATTTACCTAGGCGGGGAATCCGAACCAGAAACCTGGAAACGCGTGCGACAGCCCTTGTCCCTACCACGCACCTCCCCACTACTATAGATCCAAAATTTTTATGGGGTTTCAATAGAAAAACGAACTAAAAAATTCCGCTTATGCTAATGCTGACCTCAAATTACCTCCTATATATGTGGAATCTGTGGCGCATTCTAAACAGGCGCTGATTGACGCCGTCCTTTACCATTTTATGTGTGCATTCCAGTTTTCTTTGAAAACTTTCGAAGAGAAGCAGATGAGTTATGATCCCCTCTGTTACTCCGACCAGAACGCACTTAATTATTAACTCAAGAGCGAGCAGCAGTCAGCTCGTCGGTCTCGTTAAGTGGGATTCCCGGTGGTGATGAGCTCGACGAGGCGGAGCCAGACTCGCCTCGTGCGGCCGCTCGTCGTCGCTGATCAATCTCGGCACTGATAGCCTCTGACTGCGATCTATAGTCGAATGTTCTTCGACAGGCACGCACGCCCAGCCACACATCCATTTGTCCTTCCGTCGTCCGTCTCGAGTCCATTCGTTATGGCCCACTCGGAGGGGCATTCATCGATCGGATAACGGGCAGCAACCAGCAGCTCACCACAGCCTGGGAAGTGCTGGATGACGAGCAGCGGCCGGAGAAGGTCGGGATGCCATGAGGTCGGGAAGAAGTACAAGAAGCGGCGGAGGATGATGTGCTCATGGCGGGGCGAGTTGAGCGAGGTGGTGCCCCGGGACGGGAGATGAGGTAGATGGTCGGCGGTCGCCGCACATACGGGAAGGATCGGAAGAGGGAGGAGCCTGAAGAGGCGCCTCCGCCATCCACACTCTCCCTGCTTCACTGCTGGCAGTCCCTGCAGGGCGGCTGTAAGGGTGCAGTTGCTTTAAGAGCCATTCTTCTGGGGAAAACTGACTCACTTCCTTCTGAAGAGTTCTGGAGTCGCCTGGAGCCAACCATTTCTTCTCCAGCATCTTTTTCAAGGCTTTTTAGCTCACATATTCAGATGGCTGTGCTCCTACCTTCTTCATCTTCACCTCCGCCTTCCTGCTATGGCGCTTAATCATGTTGACTCTGTGGCACGCCAAGGTTGCTTTGGCTCCAACGGTTCCGCTGGCTCCCGTACCCTCCTCCCTCCTACGAGTCGCCTTCATCCACTTCCGTAACCAGCCGGCAGTGGTGTGCCCGTACTGCTCGCTCGCACTCCCTAACCGATCACATTTCCCCCGTATCATGTGTGCGTCGTCATCGTCGTTGTCATCGTGGTCGCAACCACACTCCTCCTTCGACCGGCTGCTGCTGCTGCACTTCCCTTGTCGCTTAAATTACCTGCGTGCCCTTTAGAGTTTATTGCCGTCGGCTCAACTCACACGTCCGCTGTCCTCGTTTGGCTCGTCCGTCTCCTTCTTCGGTTTTTCGTTGGCCTGAAAAACCTTTCGCGAAAATGTCGCCTAGTACAGCTACTAAGGGCGTTTCTTTCGATGGAGCTCTGCCCCTCTATCTTGCTGTCTCGCTTACGTGCAATAAAACTTCGGAGTGGATTAGACCACTGTACTATGGCATAGCAGATAAATTAAATTACTCGTCGTCTACAGTCTTACATTTCATTTCTTTTTTCGTTTTTCTACTGATATTTCATTTTATTTATCTTTTGATTCATAATTTTTGACTTTCTTAGCTGTCTCATCTTGATAAACCGTTTCCCATGTAATCGATTTTGTAATGGATAATGGATGAATGGATGTAACGCCATCTTTTAGTTCAAAGTTTTTTCAAGTCTGTGTAAGGAAATGAAATAAAATCTGCATAATTATTAGGAATTCTGCCTTATTCGTTTGCTTGATCGACGTTCCTCACTGGTAAACAAGCATAAGTAAGCAATCGCTTTTCTTGGCTATCCGAGAAGATTTCGTTTTAGTATCTAACTTGCCTCCTTACCTTTTGAAGCATGGAATTGTCACATATGTAGGCTCCCACAACCCAGTTGGAATATTTCAGAGATTTGCGCTTTAATGCCTAACGTTGCCGCTTCAATGTTATATTGTTGCCTAGTTTTCTTTTCTTTTTTGTTGCGCGGCTTATTTTTTGTTGTTCTCACATATTATGCGCGTCCTTAACACGTAGAAAATAAATAAATAAATAAATAAATAATACAGCTTTTACTATAATGGGGCAAATGTTCCTATCGTACTATTATAATGCCTTGTGCCCGCCCTGTTCAAGTTTCTAGTCTTCGGCATCATATCAAGTTCTCGTCGAGAAATGGTTTAAAAATATATAAGCGATAAAGGCTAAACGAAACAGGGTCGTGGTTATTAATCCTTTTGGGATGCGCCACGCATTCTAGTCCTACAGGATCTCGCGGTGGCAATTTGAATGCGTATCACACCACGTCGTAGCGTTTAACACAGCTAGAAGAGGTGCCGGCTCTCGCATGAACCCGATTTTGGGTTTTGGTTCGGTTTTCCCTTTCATGACAACCAAGCCTTCCCTCCATCCGAGGGCGAAGGATTGCTACCAGCCTTGTCTAGGAAGGATGAAACACTGGTTTGTCCATCGGTTGCCCACCACAAGGCATTTTATGAAGCACATAACCATTCAAACCGTCTCTACATCCCGTAGAAGTAGAGTGCGCGCCGCATCCCAAAAGGGCTTAAGTAATCCATTATCCTTTATCCTTTGTACAATGATCTGCGATGGCCGCTGATGAAAAAATCCGTGTTTTGTCCTTCCTGAACAAGTCTGCACTGTTTTACCAAGTCCGGAGGGATGAAAATTTGGTTAACATAGATTAGAACCCGAACTTAGAACATGGAATCGGGTGATCGCGACAGAAGGCGCCCCCTCTGACTGCGCTAACGTGCAACCAAATAAATAAATAAAAGATGGGCTCACAAATTTGAAAAATTTTGTGCTGGATAAGTCGGATTTTGAGTCACAGAACTTTATTGATAGAACCTAGAGGATCTTATGATAAAGGTAAACCGAAGCATAGGTGCAGTATTCAAAAGGAATAGTTTGAAAACTAAAGCGAAGCACGGACACGAGAGTCTATAAACGATAGACATAAAACCTTGTGTTGATTGAATTTCTTGCTTAGATTAGACGAAAGAACTAGGTCCAAGGGAAATTATTGTTTCCACAAATTATTCCAAGGTTTAAGGTACATATGGTTTAAGGAAAGCTGTCTGCTAAATTGCCTTCATATGAAATACAGAGGGAACAAGCATCTTCACTTACGTAAGAATGTACTGTACGATAAGGCGCTAAGACCCTCGAAGGATAGGGCAACAGCTATCCCTGTGGTTTCTTTCTTACCTCGAAAAAGGGCGAGGATTTAATCGAAGCCTTTTTATGTGCATTACAAAGCGTGGATAATGCGAGCAAGCTGAAAAGTTTTGGAGAGGATTTTGAAGGAAAATCAGCCCCTTCTTGCCATCGCAAAATCTTTCGGCCACTGTCAACAACCATTTTTTTTTTAGGGGCTGGATACAGCTGAAGATGCTGATAAGAACCTGAGGCCAAGCTGTGATAACCAGTAGTAATTGTGTTCTGTTTGGGTACATAAAGAGGTACTATTCGTGAGAACGTCCGCCCTGTATAAATCACCACACTCATCTGTAAAAACGGTGCAGCGTATAGAGTTCTATTTGATTCTGACTAATCTGCTTGCATATGGCTTACACAGTGTTGTTTTCTCGCATTTCTGGGAAAATTGCAGAGAATAATTCCCACCGTGTACAAAAGCATATCAACAATGTGTTCCGATAGTTCATGAGTCATGCCGGTCATCGGCGAACAACCAGAAACTTTATTTCAAATGAATTTTCGCCAAATTTATGCCGGTGTATAAACCTTACGACAATTATTAAATTTTCAACTCTGGAGGAAGTTATGCTCATTCTAAAATAGAAGTTATAATGCTCGATGCTTCACCCAGACGTTAGGCGACACTGTCTTCCACAGCACATCAATGCTTTTCTTGCAATGCTTCTTTTCATTGAAAGATCCGACATTGAGCTGACCAGCTGACATTAGCAGAACAATTGTAGCTTACGAGCCTGCTTTCACCGAACTAAATTTTCCTGTCCGTGTCACTATATAGCGCAGTGTATCTCATTCTCTCTCTATCGCTACTTGTACCTCTACCGGCTTTACTGTTGCACAAATTGAGCATAGTGGAGCACTTTTTTAACGAACTTTTATGCATCTGAGACACTGTATGTCTTGAGTCTTCTACCAACCATCTCTCAATTGAAACGCGAGCAGGTAAGGGCTTATGACCTCCCATCAGGGTTACCTTCTGGGGTGCGTACCAACTTTCAACACTTACAAGGTCCACCCCACATAGGTCACAGCTAGTCTAGCACCTATGGTAGTAGTATCGTAAGCCCTCTGTCTTTCGCCTCGCGGTATTCTTTTTCTCGTCACCGACTGCACTCTAACTGTCTCAGCAAAGTACGGACGGCCTCCTCCTTTACATGCACGATATGCGCATCAGTAAAGCTTTCAGCGATTCCTAACCTTCACCAATTATTCACGAATCCTACCCTTGCTCTATTTCCTTCTTGTTTTTCCTTTTTTTTTCCATGTTCTCTTCCAGTAGCCAATTTATTTTGCTTCTCCTGTGAATTTCTCTTCTAATAGTGTGTGGTTTGAATTGGCAATAAATAAATAAATAAATAAATAAATGAACGACGAGAACTTTCGTTGAGATTTAACATAATAGAAGCGTCTTGTGGAAGCACGAATATATTCGTGTGTTTCTCAAACTTCAAGAGTACAACCAGTTAATCACTACTTCGTCTCCTGGATGTTTTGCGCTTAATGGGAAACTGACTGCTTTGTCTTCGTTCAAGTGCACTTTATGAGCTCAATGATGAACCACGCTGTTAAAGAGGCCTCTGTCATCGGTCGCGTGTGAAGCGAGGAATTTTAGAGCGAACCACTGCATTCAAAATCTAAGCATCCAGCTTTTATTTATTTATTTATCTATTTATTTGTGACGTGTAGCATAAGAGCCAAAGGCATGCGTTTATTTTACAGATTTATTTGGATATTTTATTTATATTTGTATTTGTATTAAATATGTATATTGTATACTTATGTATTTGTAACTGTTACAAAACAAAATTTGTTTAATTGTTTATTTATTAATGATATGTACCTAAGAGCCAAATCTATGTATTTATTTTAAAATTCTCTTAACATAATACTTGTATGTAATATAATATAATATATTTGCAATTATATTAGACATGTATATTGTATGTATGTATATTATATTAGACAGATATATTGTAGGGCGCGTGTAGCGCAGTTGGAGGAGACGCGACTGTCGCGTGCACCCGATACCAGGTTCCTGGTTCGGATTTCCCGCCCAGGCCAACCAAGCCTTCCATCCCTCCGGGGTAGGTGAATTGGTATCAGACTTGTCTGGGAAGGATAAAGCACTGACTTGTTCATCGGCTGGCCACCGCAAGTCATTGTATGGCCAAATACGCATTCATGTCGCCTCCACGACATCCCGTAGAAGTAGAATGCGCATCCCAGAAGGGATTGAGTAACGCCGTCCTTTATCCTTTATCCTCATCCTAAATGTGTATTGTATATTTGTGTATAATCATTCTAGATATTTGCACTAAATTTGTATATTGTATACTTATGTAATTGCATTTGTTACAAAAACGAATTTGTTTATTTGTTTATCTATTCATGACGTGTACCTAAGAGCCAAATCTATGTTTTTATTTTAAAAATTTGTTCAATATAATATTTGCATTTGTATTTATATTAGATATGTATATTGTATATTTGTACTATAAATATGTATTGTATATTTATGTATATTTATTCTATATGTGTATTTATATGTGTACTTATATTTGTATTTTTACAAAGCCAAATTTATTTACTCATTTATTTATTGACGTGTAGCAAAGGAACCCGCGAAAATCGAAAAGAGAGATGAGAGATGAAGATGAAAGACAAACAATAGCACTTACAAAAACCGTGTGACGCGACTAATAACTCAACCTTAGTAGGGCAAAGAAAGCAATTAAAACTATTCAAAAATCTTTGTAAACACTATAACATATTGAACTAAACATCTTACAAACAATAAGACTTTGAAAACCTTGAACATAAAATTCTTTATTTTTTGCAAGCAATTTGTTTAATTCCTACAGGTTTCTAGGTAAGGAAACTGGTTTAGTTTCTGTGTTAGAGATCGTGAGAAGTTTTAAGAAATGGAAATGAAGTCACTTCCATGGAATCCAAGTGTTGATGCAGCTAGCTTTTTTGGAATATTCACTAATGCAGTGACTAATGAATAGTAAATAATTAATAAATTGTCTTAGATTCAGCAACAGAAACGCAACGTCTAAGCCTTCCATCCGTAGAGGTCATGACTGAAGTTTTAGTGCTAGCGATCGGCACAGGCGAGAAACCGTTCCAAGAACCTCAAAGAGTCGACGCCTGCTCCGACTGGCGCCCCGAAGCGTACAGTGTGCTCGATTAAATGCAGCAGCACCTTCTTTCGCTGCCTAAAGCAATGCTGATCCGAATTAAGCTCCGAGAGCGCGCCATGCACTCCTCTTCCACATAACATCGCCTGCGCACTTTAGTTGTGTATTTCAACTGCTCACTACCTGGAAAAGGCAGCTTGTTGCTCCTTCTGAGAAGCATCTGTCATGTAACCGATCAGGCGTAAAACTTTCGCTCTCGAAAGAGAGTCAAAGCAAGTCGTCTATGTGCGTCACATCCTACCAGAATAGCGCGATGTCCTTCCTGGTAAAGGACAGGTCAAGTTCTACACATCAGTGTTGTTGGGCTAGTTTTTTCTCCTAATGGAATTTCTGATGGTGCTCTGCAAAATTCTAATTCCCCATCGTTGCTCGGCCAATTAGAGCCGTGTCTGTCCCTTGTCTCACGAAAAGCCCTAAAAAGGAGGAGAACGTATTCCGTCACGTCACTCGGCACTGCCCTTCTCACCGCCGCTGCAAGACATGGATACGTCAACAAAGTCATTCGACGAGGTCCATTATGAGGGTTGTGTGCAACGTGGAGGCTCCACTCCAGCAGGGTGCTGGCTCCAATTAAGTGCACCTCCTGAGTAGCCTCAGCATGTCAGTCTTCGTTCTGCTCTCGTTAGACCCTTGCGAGGTGTTCGCTTTACCTGAGGTACTCTATGACAGCAGTTTCTCATGTCTGCTAAAAGAAAAACGGATAAAGGACGGCGTTACTCAATCCCTTTTGGGATGCGCCACCCATTCTACTTCTACGGGATATCGTGGAGGCGATATCCCGTAGAAGTAGAATGGGTGGCGCATCTGCGTATGCGTATTTGGCCATACAACGACTTGTGGTGGCCTGCCGATGGACAGGTCAGCGCTTTATCCTTCCCGGACAAGTCTGGTACCAATTCACCGACCCGGAGGGATGCAAGGCTTGCTTGGCCTGGATAATTCGAACCAGGAGCCTGGTGTCGCGTGAACGCGACAATCGCTACGGCCTCTGACTGCGCTAGACGTGCCCGTTAGGACTGCTACCACTTCCAAACTGCCCAGGTTAGGCTTTCCATAAATCTTGCCATGACATTGTTCAACTATTATGGTGGTGCAAAAATAGTGGCTGTTTTAAATCAACTACTTTGAAATATTATGACTCGCTCCAAATGAAAGCTTTTCAATCGAAATTACCACAACAAAATCAGCACTTTTCTGCCAAGTTTATATTCCATTTTCACTTTGGATATGATATGTACTTTTCGAATCCAATTGGACTCTCTTCTAAGTGACCCTGAGACTTGTATTCTAAATTAGACTAGACACTTCCCAGAAAGAATAAAATAAATTTTTGTTCAAGGAAAATTTTAGCATAACATTCTAGGTTTATATCATCTACCCAATATGTGAACACATTGTTTGAAATTTTATAAAAATTTTAAAAATTTTATTTTATAATTTTTTTTGAGGAAAGGTAATGAATTAAATTAGATTTTAAAGAGCACGAATGCGGTTTTTTTGCCAAGCATCTGCCATGCCCTCATCTAAGACGTCGTGATTTTTATTTCTGTTTGTCGAATTTCTGTATGCATGGAGAACGACTCCTTTTACCGATACAACAAGATCAACTATAAAGAACACACATATACTCACTTTGATGGTTTATGTAAGTGGCACTATGTCATCATCATTTTCATTAGCGTCTGTCCCGCTTGGTGGCGGGGTCCGCTCTTCTGGTGTGGTGACGCCAATTCTCCCGATCAAATGCTTGATCAGGGTGCACACCAGCCATCTCTAAGTCCAAGCGCAACGTATCTAGCCAACGGGCGTCCTCTGGGCCGCTTTCCAGGGACCACAAGATTCAGGCCAATCTTACACACGGTGTCGTCGTTAGCGCGAAGGACGTGACCATACCATCGTAGACGTGCTTCGCGCAACTTGTCAGGTATCGAGGCGACACCGAACCTTTGTCGCATGGTTTCATTGCGAACGCGGTCCAATCGCGTTACTCCAGCCGTCCACCTTAGCATTTTCGTCTCCATTACACTGAGGTGGCTTTCAATTTCCTTCGTCACGGGCCAGCACTCAGCACCGTACGTCGCTACTGGGCGGACGACTGCTCTATACACCTCTGACTTGAGGTACTCAGGTATTGTCTTGTCGCAAAGCACCCCAGTCAACGAACGCCATTTGGACCAGGCTGCACTCACACGTGCGTTCACCTCCAACTTTAGACTGCCATCGGACGTGACTGTTGATCCGAGATACTTGAAAGATGTAACTCGTGAGAGCTCATTACCATTGATCTTAATAGATCCGTGCTCATTCACATCCGTCGTCAAGTATTCCGTCTTTTTGACGTTTAGCTTGAGACCGAACAATGCCAAACGATCGCACCACGCCTGTGCCTGTCGCTCGAGTTCGGTTTTGTCTTCACATGCAAGCATGACGTCGTCAGCATACAGCAGCGTCCAAGGTGCCGCTATTTGGAGATCTCGTGAGATTGCATCCATCACGACCACGAAGAGCAGTGGGGATAGCGCAGATCCCTGATGCACCCCTACAGAGATGGGAAACTCCATCGAGGTGCCGGCTGGCGCTCGCACTCGACTCCTTGGGCAAGAGTATAGAATGCGCACCCACTCAATAAGCTCTTCAGGGATACCATGTTGTCGCAACGCGTACCATATAACATCTCGCGGAACGCGGTCGAAGGCCTTCTCCAAGTCCAGGAAGGCAAAATGCACCGGTTTCTGTTTCTCGCGGTGCTTCTCTAGCAGAAGACGAACGGCGTGAATGGCATCAACGGTACCACAACCAGATACGAAACCACACTGATTCGTGGAAAGCTGTACGACATTCCGGATACGTCTGTCGACAATTCGCTCAAAGATTTTCATGGTGTGCGAAAGAAGACGAATTGGACGGTAACTGGCGCAGTCTGCAGGACTGCCCTTCTTCTTCCAAATCGGGATGGTCGTGCTTTGCTGCCAACCCTCAGGCACTTTCTTCTCAGCAGCAACCTGATTGAAAAACGCAGTCAGCCAGTCAGCAGGGCACCAGCCCTTCGACTTCCACAGGTCAGCTGGCAGGTCATCGGGACCAGTGGCTTTGCCTGACTTCATCTTCCTCAGGGCTGCTTCAGTTTCGCTCACTGTGATCTTCTGAACGGGACCGTATACAGGTGATGCAAAAGGAACAGCAGGATGTTCAAATTCTACATTCGAGATTTCCTCGAAGTAGTCGTGCCATCGCTTCACAGCCCTCTTACGATCCATCAGAAGATGACCGCTCTCGTCGTTAATACCAAAAACTTCTCAATGTCTTCTGCTTGGCGACAGCGAGCTTTGGCGAGTCGGTAAATATAACGCTCACCATCGCGCGTTTCCAATTTTTTGCTGACATCAGCGTAGTATGCGGCTTTAGCAGCGGCCACTGCCTTCTTTGCCGCTTTCTTTGCTTCTCGATAGTTCCGCCAATTATGGACTGTTTTATCACCGATAAAAACGTGATAGAGCCGTTTCTTTTCTCGGACTTTCTCTCTGACATCATCAGTCCACAGCCATGCCTGCTTGTCAACCCAGCGTCGTCCAGTCTTCGTTGTGCCGAGTTCAAGACGTGCAGCCCGAGTTATCGCATCGGTAGCGTCCTTCCAGGTTTCGTCGACAGTTGTCACTGTCGGCAACCGAATGCGAGAAATAACTGCCGCTTCCTTCTCTTTCAGTCGCCACCATTTGATTCTAGCCGACCCACATCGCTCGACATGTTTACACCTCGAAGGTGTGATCTTCAGCGAGCAGATCAGTGGACGGTGTTGCGTGGCAACCGTCTCATACGGCACGGTCTTCGCGTCTGTGACAAGGCCTTGGTCGCGACGCCTAACAAGGACATAGTCAATCTGCGTTCTAGCATTCCCGCTATAAAACGAGATGAGGTGGGAGTCACGCTTTCGAAATTTGGTGTTCACGATGGTGAGGTCATGTGAGTCCGCATACTCAAGTATACGCTCACCATCGGCGTTGCGCGACCCATATCCAAAACCACCATGACAGTTGTAGCCGTCTTTCGTTGCTCCGACGTGACCATTAAGGTCACCTGCCACAACAACCATATCTTGTGACGGTACTTCCGCTGTCTTCTCATCAAGCAGGGACCAGAACTCGTCCTTGGTTTGCTCGGAACAGCCTGTCTGCGGAGCATACGCAGAAAAGAAATAGCATCGTCGCTCTTCTACGGCGACAACAATCTTCATCAAGCGGTCATCGAAACGTTCTACGCTTGCAATCGCGTCACGGAAACGCTCGGAGACGATCACACCGACACCACTGGTGGTCCTGGGACTTCCACATAGAACGGCCTTGAAGCCACGTCCTATGTCCCTTGACTTGCTGCAGGACCACCTCGTCTCCTGCACCGCACAGAAATCTATCTTTCTTCGCTCCAGTGCTTCTACCAACTCGCACGAGCGGCCCGTCAACGTACCCACATTCAACGTTGCTACGCGGGTCTTGCCTACGTTACGGGACTTTCGGACTAGCTCAGTTGCCCCCCGATGCCGTCCTCGCATCAGGGACCCTCGCACACTTTTCACACTCGCCGGGCTTTGCGAGTGCGCGTCGGCTCCCGCGGACGCCGTAGCATTATCTCGAGAAGTCTGAAACGCCATCAACCATATGATGTGACACAAAATGTTCGGAGGTCGGCCTGTCACTAGGGCCTGTCGCCTGCATTCGAATGTCCGTGTTTGGCTCTTCTTGCAAAAGCAAGCAGTTTCCAGTGGCACCAGTAAGTGGCACTATGTACACTATCAATAAAATAATGTTGAGGCAAACTTTCTGTGTGCATGGCATGATCTTGACTTTGACTCTAAACTACATTCATGAAGATCCTTTCGATTTGGAAGAGTTCGCTTTGATTCCAATTGAGCCAGCTTGAACGAGTGTCCAATTTGAGGTGGAAATGATGTACATACATTACGGCAACGTAGAGTTCCGGAGCTCTGGAGGCAACGAAATCTTGGGATGCCTTTTTTGCATCGTCTCGGTTTCGGAGGCATTTCTCACACCGGAAAATGTCGAGATGCTTGAAAAAGTGGTGGTGCGGAGAAGGGGGGGGGGGGGGGGAGCCTATGTAGTATGGTCGAGTATGGTACAATTTTGAGTGTTTCATGTCTAAATTTCGTTGCTGAAAAATAACAAGTACGAAAACGATAATACTTCTCCACCAGCCTTATACGATGTACATTTATTTATTTATTTATTTATTTGCACTAAATAGTGCGCAATAATCAGTATTCTTGGTAAGCTGAATCATTAACATTTAAAAGGCTTAATTTCGGCAGGACTTCCAGCAGCTTTGCCCTATTGGAGGGTGGAAAACATCTACAACGGCGCTACTTCCCCAACAACCATTTCAAATTAGAAAGCAATTTTTTAATGAAAATAGAGAGAGGATCACTTCCTAACTGCTCTGCTTGGTGGCCACTACTTTTGAGAACACTGACAATCGTCCTCGATGCTTCGAGCCAGTTCTACGGCAGTCACTGTCCTGAAATTTGTTTGCCCTTGGATCTAACATCCTCTGAGGAGCATCTCTGACGTTCAATACCAGATGTCAATTCGTCACCACGGCGCCACAGAGAGCCCTGATTGACAAGGGCATCTGATCCAAACTGTGATCGATCCCAGCTCTTTCAAGCGTGCCTTCATCTGCACCTTCAAGGCATTCGTTCACTATAAACGAAACTATGAAATGTTCAAAGTGAAATCCTTAAGGATAACCCGCATACCACATATTCCACTCCTATCTGATTTTTTGTGAAGAATTTTTTGCTCCTGCCCCTGCACTTGATCAGCGACTTCGACCAACTCCACCACAAGCGTTCAAAAAAAATACTTAAACTCATTATGATTCCAAATTTAGTTTTAAATGTAAAATACTGTACCTTTCATGGATCCGAAGGAAGAGGTCGAAAGAAATTTCACCCAAACTTCGTACAGGTGAGCTATTTGCGGAAGTGACAACAAATCCAAATTTAAGCCTATTACGGTAGGCTACGGTAGTGCCGGATGAGCAGATCATAGGAATCAATCTCACATAACTTCTGGGATGCCAATCACGAATCTTTCATAGTTTTCAGGCCAAGGTAGGTTCCCGCCTAGACCGACCAAATGTTCCATCCCTTCTATTAGGGGGGCCAAAAGTAATGAGACACCCCATGCCGTGTCCATACATCTCGTGGCTGGAGTTTGGTTTCGTCCTTATCGTATTTGTATGTTCGTATGCTACTTCGTATCCTATTGAAGTACCGGAGGGAGAATAGCCTGTCACCAGTGGACGAATCAGTCCCTGAATTTCCAATAAGAGGAGTTGCCCTTCCACTTTACCGGAAGTTCACTTGACCGATAGGGACCAAAGGTATTTTGATGGGCTCCGAGGACTGGAGCACTCTATGAACATAGAAAGTGTTGACTTCTGTATATTTTCCTTCAACATTACGACTTACAAGCTTTTTGCAGTTTGTTATGTATTTAACGGGAAACCCTTAATCGTTACTTCGAATCGATTTCGGATCAGATTTCCAGATTTTCATTCTCTGGAAGGGAATAAAAATTGGCTATTTCCATCAGCTGTCTTTCGCATGCTCAAGGTTCTTACCATTAGTTCTCAGTGGTTCTTCTTAGTGAAGTCGCTTGGATGTGGAGTGCGTGGCGGATCCCAAACTGGAGTGACCAACATCGACCTTAGTCCGTTCCCGACACCATCTTTGTGATGCAATCTGAACCGACTACATTCTTTTTTAATAAACACTCTAGGCTCAAATGAAATTCCAACACTAAACCTTCGAAGAGCAAAATCTGATTGTGTTCCTCGAAACCTTAGGATCGTTAAGGTTTCGGTTCCCCTAAGATCTTGAGACCCCATGTTCGACTTCGTAAGAGTATGTCCGAAATAACTAATTAGTTGTTGAGGTCGTTTCGGACTTGAGCACTTCTTCTGGTCTCAGCTATACCGAAAGGAGAAGCAGCGACAAAGATTTGCACATACAACTATATCTCCTGAACCCTACTCATTTCCTCCACCAGCTCTTCGAATCAGTAGGATCATTGTTCATATAGAGTTCGACTAACCGAATCTCCGACCCACTGAACCGAAAATGTCCCTACCAAACCATTGCGCCCTTCATGAAGTCGTTAAAGATCACCAAGTTGCGCTTCGGAAGCGGCACATGTGCCTATACAGGTATGAAAGACAATCCGGAGAGGCTTGGATGCCAAATCTCGGATTCATCCTAATGTATGGAGCTGTCGCACCGCGCTTCATCGTGTTCTTTTGACATCGACGGTGAAAATGAAATTAAACTACTTTACAAGGACACTACTCTGAGCTTGCCTACAAGAGGACCTTCGTACGTAGCCCCCTTGTTGAGGAAAGCCGTCCTATTTATAGCAGTGTCTTTTTAGGATGGATCCCAAATCTCTTCTGTTTCTGAATATGGCATTTGTTTATCGTTAACCTCTGCTTAGGGCGCGTGGAGCGCAGTCGGAGGAGGCGCCGGCTGTCGCCTGTACCCGATACCAGGTTCTGGTTCGGATTTCCCGCCCAGGCAAACCAAGCCTTCCATCCCTCCGTGAATTGGTACCAGACATGTCTGGGAAGGATGGAGCGCTGACTTGTTCATCGGCTGGCCACCGCAAGTCATTGTATGACCAAATACGCATTCAATTCGCCTCCACGACATCCCGTAGAAGTAGAATGCGTAGCGCATCCCAAAGGCAACATCCCAAAGGGAGTAACGCCGTCCTTTATCCTTTATCCTTTTATTTAGCCCTGCTTGCAGACAGCATTCGTAGCATCCATTCTAGTCGGGGGGAAAGGCATACAGTATTTTGCTTTACGATCCCCTTCTTTGAACCTGCTCGAGAGCTCCTGTCGCTGCCCGAGTACATGAGGGCTGTCGGGTGTGAAATCAGAGGAAGCGTTGGTATGACATGAGTGCACGTACCCAACTCTTCCGCTCCCGATATGGTTTACCCTCAAGAGTAGGATAGTTCCCGTAGGTGATCTTTAGCCCGGAACGAGCTGTTTGTATTTAAAGGTGATTTCTAAATGGAAGTGACTGATGTTAACCTACGCCAAGGGTATTCAATCAAGAGATTCTGTTGGATTGAACTATGTGACTTGACGCTACGGGGTGCTTCCTGTTTAATCTGCCCAGTCTTCGAATAAGGGACATAAAACTCATCTCTCAGTTCGTCTTTTTTTTGTAACGGACTGGCATCTAGAACAGCATAACAGCTCTTCCGTTCCCGTTAGGAATGTAGGAATGTTCCAGTTAATAGCCCATATCCTGGAGTGCTCCATGTTCTCTTGTCGTTTTACAACCACCACGAAATATGCCCACTGCGGAACAGATGTTGAAATGCAAACCTCAGGTCTCTTAAATCACTTTAGAGGAAAAAGTGCTCCTGTAATGTTAACGTAGATATTTCGTAGGGTTGACGGTGCTTCTTCTTACCATTAGACACGGTTCTTGTCGTCACTACCCATGGAGGCTGTTGTGCCTTCAAGCGCAGAAGTGTTTCCACTTGTCGCATCTATTCAAAGCACCTGCCGTCCGCTGGTCCGTTGGCCGAGAGCGAAAAAAACCGACGTGCCCGTCGTCGGTTGTCCCACACTCACTCTCCGCCTCTGGAGGAGATAGAAGCGAAGGGAGGAGCTGCTGCTCGCCGGGGCGCTCCTGCCGCCGCTGTTGCTGCTGCTGCAGCAGCTCCTGCCGCTCCCCGCACTCAGCTGTGGGATGAACTGCTCCTCCGTCCGTTCGTTCGATTAGCGGCACTTTTTCCAGTCCACTGACGCTGAGCAGCATAGCCTCACGCGCTTCTCCGATCTCATCCCGTCGTCGTCGTCGTGAGTTAGCCCTTGACGACGTGAACGCCGTCGTCTTCTTCTCCTTCACCGTCGAGTCATCATCCGCGTCACCTCTGGACGGCGAACAAATAGCCGGAGGGATTATTTCGTGTCCCGGCTTTTTACACATGAATAACACGCTCTGATTACGTTCGACACATGGCCACATATCGACTTTCACATCCCTCGTCTCCACTCTGCGGCTCATTAAGAGGGAGATCCAATCCATGGGAAAAACTCGCTTGCACATGCTCTTCTACGCAGATCCCAGGTTCTAGAGAACTGACGCCGCTGTGAAAGGTTCTGCTTTGCTTGTTAAGGTTTCCTTCACGTTATATTGAAGGAATTTTTTTCTTTCAATGCTTAAGCGCGCCCAATTCGAAGTTGCTTGACCGAATAGCACGCCCATTCCAGCCTAGCCTTCTATCTCACCGCGATAGACGAATTGGCTGCAAACTTGTCTGACTTGAGCACCGGCTCGCCCTGCGACTCATTGTACTGCCGAATAGGCATTCAAATTGCCTTCACGACGTCGCGTAGAAGTATGTCGAATGCATAGCGCATCCTGCAGAGAAATTGATTAACATCGTTTCCTTCTATTTTATTCCTATCCTTATTCTTACTAGTACTCCGACACTCTTAACCACACGACTCCTACTTCTCCTAGCTCCATTGGTTCACAGAGTTCTGATTCACCCCTTCCCCTTTTAGCAGTCCGATGTATACCTCGTCAAATTGACAACCTTCTAAACAAATTTGATGCTTCTGAAGTCAATGTGAACGTCACTCAGATCGAAATGGGTTTTTCTCAGGTTTAATTACATATTCTTCAAGATGGTTATAATAATTTTTGTTCAAGGAAAATTCTTGTACGGCTTACTTTAGAGTTTTGATTCACCCACCCAATAAGTGAACACATTGTTCGAAATTTTATAAAATTCTCATTTTCGAGGATAAAATTGCCTAAGTTGGTATAAAGAGCAGGGAATTTTTAAAGTCATTTTCACTTTAAACTGGAAAATTTTCAGATCAAATCGGCACTCTTTTATGTAGGCTTGAAGCCTTTAAGATTTAACTGAATATCTTTTAAATCAGAATGAGCGTCTTCCAAATGAAACTGGAGACTCTCCAACAGGTTAGAATAATTTTTTGTTCAAGGAAAGGCATAACTTTCTTTCAATTTTTTAAACTTAGCCGCGCAAATGAGGATAACACTATTATATATTTTTATATTTTTCACTTCTTTGAAAAAATAATAGGTTAAAATTTCTTTTACAGTGCAGTGAGGCACAAATCATTTTATGCATTAAAATAAGGGATCGCCCATATACTCGGATAGGGCCATTTTTATTCGATTGATGGTTTAAATGTAGCTTTCATAAAACAAAGTGTGGATATCTGTGCTCATTAAAAATGTTTTTGTATCTGTTCAACGATGCCTTGTATGGACAGAATATTAGCGCAAGTTTTGGTATCATTGTATCGTTTACAGGTGAGAAGCTCCATGGAAACAGAAATTTTGATATCAATCGAATAAAAATCGCGACGTCTTGCGGGTGGGCTGGCGCAATCTCTTCTTTTAGTATTAAAAATGGCCACATTTCTGTTTTTAAAGCAAATTTTAAACCATTATTTTTTCCTTATAGTTGTTCCAAGATTTTAAACAATATGTTCTAATATTGTGTAGGTGAATAAAACTTCAAAGAAAGTCGTACTGAAATTTTCCTCGAACAGCAAGGTATCCCAACCTACGCTTTGGACAGTCTCCAGTTTAACGAGGAAGAAGCTTTTGATTCGAAAGGTGCTCAGTTTGATTTCAAAAGTGGTAGGTTTGTTTAGAAGAGAGTTCAATTTGATGATCAAAAATACTGTTGTTCACGCCCACGCTTGTTCAACAGCACTGCTCCGTTAAGGTATCCTCTAACATTTTCAGCTCGATCAACATTCTTTCAAACTGTTCAGCAGCACTCTTCTAGAGTAATTCAATGTTCTTGCTCAAGAATCGGAGAACCTTTTTCGGAAATTCAAAATTTCGAGAAAAAAATCTTCCGTTTCATATACCTTACGTGAACACATGATTGAATGCGCCTAGATGTTAAATGCCAGTTCTGCTACAATGTAGTTCCAGCAGTTGCTATTTGATTTCTGCCCTTTACAGTCGTCTCACTCATGCGGATTTGTGTCGAAAAGGTCGGAAGTGATATATGTGCCATCCCTTCAATCATTTAATTTATAGCATAGACTGTGTGCCTTATGCAGTGAAGGTAGAAATAAAGGATCAAAGACACAGGACTTCGTTAGTAAATCCTTTTTGGATGCGCTAGGCACCATACCTCTACAGGATGTCGTGGAGGACATTTGGAGGCGTACTAGGCCTACACAATGAGTTACAGGTGTCAACCGATGTACAAGTCAGTGTTTTACCCTTCCCAGGCGAAAACGGTACGATACCAATTCACCAACCCGGAAGGGTGGGAGGACTTGGTTGGTCTGGATAGGAAATCCGAACCAAGAGCAAGGAGTCAAGTGTACGCGACAGCCGGTACCTCCTCCGACTGCGCCTCCATGCTCCTAAAGTAACGAATGCAGTGTTTTAAACTATCAACAGGTCACTACGCCAGAAAAGTAATGCTACAGTAAGAGTTTTTCAATCCTTTGACGCATTTTCTAGGCATTGACGAACTTTCAACATGAAAAATTAGTCAATGACTAATTTTCGATGTGAAGAAATTAATCATTGAGGAATTTGCTATCAGCAAAAAGAGTATAAGCAGTGTTGGAACACTAACACGAAATTAATATCAAAGTTGTACGGGAAGGACAAAGAACTAACGGTCCACCGTCTGGCATTGTCGTAAGGCCAAACACGCTTTTAAACTACCTCTATGACGTTCAGAACAAGTACAACGCATGGCGCATCCCATCAAGAATTGGGTAGCCCCGTCCTTTACACGTTTATCGCTCAATGTGATCAATTTTTGCGTATCTGTTTTGCGTTTCACTTTTTCTGACTTTCAACTTATTTTCTCGGTGATTCAAACCAAGTTTTAAGATTGCTTTGTATCGATTGCTTAGGGCGCATGGAGCGCAGTTGGAGGAGGCGCCATCTGTCGCCTGCGCCCGATACCAGGTTCCCGGTTCGGATTTCCCGCACAGGCCAAATAAGTCTTCCATCCTTACGGGGTCGGTGAATTGGTACCAGACTTGTCCGAGAAGAATAAAGCGCTGACTTGTTCATCGGCTGGCCACCGCAAGTCATTGTATGGCCAAATACGCATTCAACTGCCTCCACGACATCCCGTAAAGTAGAATGCGTTGCGCATCCCAAAGGGGATTGAATAACGCCGTCCTTTATCCCTTTTCCTTTATCGATTGCTTCGGAGCAGAATCAGCATTTTAGGGGCTTCAGTCGCGCTGCGAGTAATTTGATTGGCTCATTTTTTTGGAGACAATATGGTCACAAATTGGTCGTGAGATCGATTGCGATCCAAGGCTTCATCTATGTCTGTCGCCCCCTTTTCTATTCAAGGCAACTCGCATCAGTCTTACTTGGTGTATGAAGGAGGCCGTGCAAGCCATGTGTATGACTGAGGTGCCCTTACTTTGTCACCACGTTCCAGTGCGCGGCACATTCTCGATGAACCCAAACATCTAAATCCTTCCTTCCTTCCTCCGAGAAGTGATAGCTGAGAGTAGTTGAGCACGAAGTTGTTCGTCGCTGCAAGACAGGGTAAATGCTAATTCTACGATGTGTGTTTAAGTATGTTGTGTGGCGCATCCGATCCAAGAATTTGTTAGTGCCTGCCTTCATCACTTTTCTTTTTGGGGATTTTATATGTCCTCTCAGCTCATGGCATTCATGTTTTTTGAATGTGGATATTATTTCTCCGCAGATCTTCAAATAAGGTATTGCCGATTAGCTGTATGTAACCGAAAACAGAGCTGATTTCGACTTTGATTACCTCCTTTCAACGCTATGGATTCCAAGCAATCTTTCCCATTGACTGTTAACATTTACTAGGATGTTTGCATTGGCATTTGAACAGACTTCTTAGCATTCGTTTTACCATGGGCGCGTGCAGCGCAGTCGGAGGAGCGCATTGTCTGGAGAGAATAAAGCGCTGACTTCTCCATCGCATGCTGACCAACGCAAGTCACAGTATTGCCAAATACGCATTCAAATCGCCTCCACGATGACCTGCAGAAGTAAAATGCGTGGCGCATCCAAAAGAGGATTGAATAACGCCGTCCTTTATTCTTAGTCTTCATCCTTGTTTTTTCTTCTATTTAAATGACAGTCGACCACAGTTAATTTCAGAAAAAGTATAGATTAATTTAGGTTTCATACTGTAGTGCGATATTTTATATGTTCTTTAGCCCTCTCCCTTCTATCGGCATCAACGAACAAAGGTTACTTGCCAAGCCTCCAACAAAGTGGTTCATTTACAATATTGCATCAGAACAAAAAAAGCTAGTGTAATATATGAAGCCATGTAGTGCTTGATCATCGAGCTTTAGTAAGAACAATAAACCTCAAGGGTGGTAACGAATGAGAGCCTGTCTGAATTATGTTCCAACAGGTGAGAGGAGTGTAACATTTGGCTATTCAAATCACTTCTGGAGATTCGCTAGAGGTTCTCCTACAGCCATAGTTGTATCGTGGTGTTTAACAGAGATATTGTAAGGAAGAACAAGAAATAATATTTGGCGCTACAATACCTATTAGGGTGAGCCACGCATTCTAATCCAACTGGATATTCCCTGTCCTTTATCATTTACCTTTTATGCATTCTGATACCTCAACTTAACGGGACCACAAGTGACTGGCAGTTTTTACAACGACGTTTTGTTGCGATCAAAACTCTTGCGCCAGGCGGGACTCGATCACGCGTCTTCTACTTACCGGGCAGCAATGTTCGCCTTACACCACCGGCGCTGTTTGACCGCATGTAACATCCGCGATATCCTCCAGGTCCGTCAGCACCCCCCCCCCCTCCGTGCTACGGGGATGAGCCGGCCGCTGATATCAGCATGGAATCGGTTAAGCTGAAGACTTTACTAGTAACAATGTTTTAACAGATGATCCAGATAACCAATTTATCAAACGATCCTACGTCGGATACCCGAATCGGAAAAGTCATCAGATTTCTGATTAAATGTCAGTTACCTGAACTTTCTGAAAATCCGATCCGGGGCCAAATTCATCAACCGCTTACCACCCTCTAACGGTGAAAATACGGCCAAACCCCTGATATGGCATTCATCGGCATCAGGTTTTGGCGGTATTTTTACCGTTAAAGGGCAATAAGAGGTTGATAAATCTAGCTCCTGGGGGTAACCCCCACCCCCTATTTGAATCGCACTAGATCAAAACTTTTCGAAAGTTCCATTATTCTCACAATCTTTTAACCAGAATTTGAAGAAAAAATGAAGGATTCGAATTACCCGAATCGTGGATCCAATGTCTAATCCCCTCCCATAGCGATCCATCCATCAATATGTGGCTTTGATCAAACAGCGCCGGTGGTGTAATGGAGTAGAGCATCCCCGCCCGGTCAACAGTAGGTGCGGGTTCGAGACCCTCCTGGCGCTAGAGTTTTGGTCACAGCAAAACCGTTAAGAGAGCTTACAACCTCATAATAAATCAATTGAGGCTTAAGGAAATTCAATTGAGACGCAGTTCTTTGAAATTTATGTCACTTTTCCTCCCACTAGAATACCTGCAGCGCACTTTAAGAAAGGATGAACGATGAAGGTCGGTGTTGGTCAATCACATTGCATTATGCGCCACGCATTCTACTTCTGTGGAAAACCATGGTGGCAATTTGAACGCCTATTTGACCTACACGCTATGCAGTCGCTAAACAACCCAGTATTTTAATCTTCTCAGACATGTAAAACAGCAATTCAATGACGCCGAAAGGATGGAAAAGTGGTTAGCCTGGGCCGCACTCGTACCACTATCCGCGATTCTTGGTGCACGCGACAGCCAGCGCCTCCCGCTACTTTGCTATCGTCGGGCCTGTGTTGTTTATATTCGCCCCTTCAAAACAGGATTTTCTGTAAGAACTGATTTCGAAGCTCCTAGACACATGTGGCGCAAAACGCGCTCTTCACTGGTTTTCCTGAACAAAGGGATGTTCACTGACGTAATGGATGAAAAATGGATTCGGAGCAGCTGCATATGACTTTCTGATTGCGCCTCTTAACCAACAATGTCGGAAAATCTTTCAATTTGTTTAGGATTTTCTCACGGAACCAATATGTTTTTCTGAAGTCGTGAGAAATAATACGAGCATGCTATTAGTATGGGAAAAGATGCATCGGCAGTATCAAATTCTCACAGCGACCTTCGTTGAGGAATGTCAAATGTCTGCAACACGTCAGAAATTAACGTCGCCTTAGGCCGTCTCGCAAAACAACCACATCCGTCATAATTTGTTGCCGATGGCTTTTCAAGATTAGGCCTATGTTTTTTTTTCGATGCCTGTGAGGGCTGATCACTGTGTAGCAAGTCGGTTCTCTAGAAGCTAAACGACAGCGGTAGGTATTCTCTAGTGGAAGATCCTAGTCATTCCAATGTAGTGAATGAAGGAACATTTCCTGAAGAATTTCATCTCAGCTAATCTTTATCCTTATCTCCGGAGGCGTAGCTCATGCCCACGCACTTCGTGGCGCAGTGGGAGATAGCGTTGGCTGTCGTATGCACCCTGTGTCGAGGCTCTTCGTTTAGGAATCGCCTCGCCTAAATGACTTTTCACCCTTCTAGGACCGATGCGCAGTAGTATATTGCGGTTGAGAAGTTTATTGCATTGAATTATTCTTGACTGACCATGGAATGTCGCTGTTACAGATCCCGTGAAGGGCGTTTTCTTGCTACGACCAAGGTGTCATGTTGAACTAGGATACGTGGCTCACCCCAGACGATTGATCATTTCCATGTAGGGTAAAAGGTAAGAGCTAAAGGTAAAACCCGTCTTGATGAGTTTGGAAAACTGCAAGCTTTGAACTCTTCTCTGTAGCCGGATTCATGAAACGGCGGGAGCGGAAGATATGCGACATCATCTCTCGCCTCGCTCCTCCGCTTCGCTCTCTTACCTGGTCGCTTCCCGTGGGAAGCCGGGAACGTTCCCAGAAACGTTCATGAATCCGGCTACCGATCTTTAATGACCGACGCGCCATTAATCAATGAGGCGGAAATTGTCATGCATTTTAAGTGATTACGTAGCAGCGCGGTTGGTGGAGACGCCGCCGCGACACCCTCACTCGATAGTCTTGGTTCGAATCTCCCCGGAGGCCAATAAAATCTTCTTTCCAATCAGATCTCTCTAGGAAGGATAAAGCCCAGGCTTCCTCAACAGTTGGCCAGTGCAACTCATTATTTAGGCCTAATACTCATTCACAATTTCCTCCACGACATCGCGTAGAAGTAGAATGCGGGGCGCATTCCAAGACGAACGGTTCAACGTCGCTCCGCCCTTCATCCTTTTCTATCCGTTACATTAGAAGACACGCACGTCATGTCAATAGCCATATGTGCTTGCCCTATAAGGACAAAGCAGTAGCTTGAGCTTAGGTTGGTCACAACAAGTCATTATGTAGGCCAATACCAATTCCATTCGTCTGTGAGATATTCTGCAGAGGTAGAAAGTGTGGCACTTCCCACTAATGAATTCCACAATTTTGAGCTTCATCATTTTCTGGACTGTTGTCTAATCTTTAACAGCTAACTGCTTTTGATAAGCCTTTTTTATTGCTTAAAGTTCTTCAAAAACGGCAAAATAATTCATGGTGGAAGCATTTTTTTACATAGAAATTTAGACAGTTGTGAGTTAACACTGTACTTCTAATAAAGGTTATGGAATAAAGGATGGCGTTACTCAATCCCTTTGGAAGGCGCCACGCATTCTTAGTGCTTCTACGAAATGTCGTCGAGGTGTATTTGGCCATGCAATGACTTGTGGTGACCAAGTCAGCGTTTTATCCTTCCCAGAGCAGTCTGGCACTAACTGACTGTCCCCGGAGCGATTGAAGGGTCGGTCGGCGTTGCCGAAAAATCCGAACCAGACATTTGGCGTGGGATGCACGAAACAGCCGGCACCTCATCCGACTGCGCTACACGCGCCCGGTTTCAATACACAGATGGAAAGCTGTTCTACGCCACGTTTTGCGCTTGATCCATAAATGAGCTTGAATTTTGTAAAATATCCCGGATTTTTCTTGAGATTCATTGTTCACTTTTTACCTTTTTCAACACTTCTAGCTCGTCCCTCCAATTTTATAGTTTCGTTTACCTCTCCTGTAGCAAGCCTTCAGTATTAAACGTTGAAGGAGATTTAGTTTGAAGCCGTTTTTATGAATGAAATGAAAAAGACAAGTTAATTAAAAGAAATAGATAAAATAAATGAAAAACATATACTGCATGACTATTCCTTTCGAAAAAGCGAACTTATCACCATGCTGAGCGCGCCTTTGGTTTAGAGGGACGTCTAACGTTCTCGGCTGTGTTTGCCGTGTTCAGACGTCTAATGCGGCTCAAGGGATCAGATTATGCTTACTATGTCTTGTTAGGAGTCGACGCGAGTATGTAGTTAGCTTGATCTGAATTCCGATGTCGCATCCGGCCCATGTTCGGATAACAACAAGTGGATACAACGAAGTAAGCCCCATCCTCGAGAATTCCCTTGCTTTTTAGTAGATCCGCATTCTTTGGAGCGGTAGTAGCCGTGCTTTGTGTTTATAGCAGCCGCTTTTGATGTCTGTTTATTTGTTTACCTGCTTGTATAATTTTCTGCCGACTAGGATCACCTTTGGGACACTTGGCTAGTTCCGCTGATGGAAGGCGTCAAATTGCTCCTTATGCTTCTCAGACACTATTTGTAGATAAGAATATCAACTATGAATGCTGGGACTGGCATGCCCTAACTAGTTCAAAAAATTTCTGCAACAAAAAAAAAATACACACAATTTTCCAACCATCCAAGTATGATGTGACCGGTGCATGACAAATGCGCTCAAAAAATTATCAGCAAGATGGCGTGTAATAAGTAATTTGAAAAGAGTTGCTTCTACTATTAATGATGGCAAATAAACGTCAACTGGAGGCAGTGGCGCACTCTAAAAGATGTGCGGTTTGCGCATGCACAAAACGTGGGTTCACTTCCGGATCCAGAATATCAACTTCTATCTGCTTGTAATCAAACACTTGTGCTATAAAGGCTGTCAGCTATGAAAAAGTCAGCGATTTATTTCTTTCCGGACAAAACTGCCGCCAATTCAAAGGTTTCCCTTGATCATGATCGACTTCTGCTGAACTGCAGTTATCATTGCTATGCTGATGTTACACAGAATGTTAGATGAACTGAGCTTAAATAAACTAAACTGACACTCATATCAAACTTATTTAACTGTCTAATTGTTTAAAGACAATTCGAGGTAATAAACATTATACTCAACCCATTTTGTTTCTTGTATACTCTACAGTACCACGCATGTCCTTTATTCAATTGCCGAAAAAGCCGCTTTGGAGCGTTCCAAAGCGGCTTCATTTAATAGCTTTTTGAAAAATTAAGTACTTGTAAAAATAAGCATATATTTGGGCTCAGCAGCTCGATCTCTAACTTATGACATATAAATATCAGTAGAATTAAGCAATGCATATAGGCCCGACACAATTAATCAAGTGGGCGAGACAACCTGTAGAGCGAGCAACAGATTGTAGAGTGAGCGCTTGGGGAGATGTATCGGAAATTTCCATCCGCCCTTCTCCGGAATTGTTCTAAGACTGTCCAGCTCGCCTTTGGAGTGCGCCGTAAACAATGTATACAGAATCGAACCTATCAATCGAATGGGCGCGGCAGGCTGTAGAGTTCGCGTTTGGGGAGTTTTATTGGAAATTCCCTTCTCAGATATCGCTGCACTCTGTCCCGGCAAGACTTCAGAGTACATTGTGAACAATGCATATAGAAGAAACACTATCAATCGAGTGGGGCGACCGCTCGCAAGTGCATGCGCGAGCGAGTTCGTAGCGTAATCTCTCCATCAATTTCGAATCTTTTCGACTGCAACTGGAGGACATTGTAGGCAGCACCAGTTGCTTGGTGTGATCTAAAGCACAACGGTGTAGCTGATGAATGGACTAAGTTACAGGGCTGGGAAAATTCGGGTGAGGCTTGTGTGACGCATTTCTTCCGATTTCGGTGGACCACAGCGGGAAGACGCGACAAGCTCAAAATGCGTGAGCAAGCAGAAGACTGAAGACACTTTACGATAACTTGCTCACTAAACTGCGTTAGCCCCATCTGCTATTTTAGAGCGGCGGACGTGAGCGGTAAAGTTTCCTCAGCCCTTACTCGCCCATATTTGCATTTTTGATACTTGTAATAACCATTAGCTCCAGTTCGAAGAGCTCTATCGACAGTGTATTTTCGCTCTGCGCTACGATATCTGAATGCTGCAAAAGACAGTTTTCGGCTCTATTCTAACGGGGATGGGGCAGTCCACTCGGTCCATTTGACAATGGCAACTTGAAATAATCAATGATTATTTACAATTAATTAATTTTTTTAATCAATTAATTTTTTGTGTAATAAAATAATAAAAAATAAATTATAAAAACAATACCTTCAACTAACCTATGGGAAACCGGTTTTGCAATTTTCTGCAGGGTGACCCTATTCTGTTTGGTCCGTCTCGCATTTAAGCCAGTGCACTGACTGGAATAGTCCCCAGTTCACTTGCCAAACTGCAATTCTTAGTTAGCTCAAGATTTGCCCAAGATTTTGCTAGTTTTAGTTATGCCAAGGTAGACTAGCTTCTTTTGATAGGTGCCATTTTTGTTTGATTACGACAGGCGCCTTTTAAGGGAAGTAAAAAAAATAAACGAAAAATATCCTGAATTTCCTCCACGATACGCATACCATGAGGACTGAATGGGGCCCTGATATACTCAGGAGGCAGAGAGCTGGGTGACTGCTGGAAGGCCTGAATAGATCTTTATTTTGTGAAAATGTTTTTTTTGTTAATATTCTATGCCATGAAAGACACCTACCTACTTGGTGTTTTTTTAGATTTGAAAAGTGCGGATTAGGTAAAAAAGAAAGAGTAGAGGAGATATGTCTGTGATAACCAGCTCCATCGCGGTATGCTCCATGCATTCTTCTTCCATGAGATGTTCACTCATTCTAGAATCGTGCACTTCAAGTGTATGAAGGCGTGATGTTTTCCAACATGTCTAATCCTAGGAAGAGTGAACATCTCATAGAAGCGGAGCGAATGGTGCATCCCGCAATGAGGCTGACTACAGACCCTTATCGTTTAAACTGCGAAGGCGTGATGTTTTCCAATAAATGCTTCAGAAGCCATGCCTGTGCGTGTATCATCATCATCATCGTTGCCTCATCGCCAACGGCAATACAACAACAAGGTTATGGAAGTGGATAAACAAATTCTCCTCCCATTGCCGGGCCGTAATCTACATATAGGTTTTATCGCTTTTGTTCACCTCATCCAACAACAATACGACGTCAATCTCTTTGAAGACTCGCGTTAGGTAGCGCCACGGTAACTCAACAGTTCCTACCAGGACCGAGCGCTCGCTATTCTTCCTGACACGTCACCCTAGACACACGCCAGCAGCCTCGACGACATCTGAACGAGGCTTCTGGCCAGCGTTCGTTGGCTGAATCCGATTGTTGTCCAATTCAGCGTCGCTATCCAGCCATCCGGCCAAACAGCTCAACGAATCCTATTAGCGCTGTCGACGCCGTCGTGGCGACCGCCGCGACTCGTCTCAGTTAAGTGCCGACAACGGCGTCGACTTCTACTCGATCTTCACGCTCTTCAGCCTCTGAGGCCGCTGAATCCTTAAGAACGGCGGGAAATCGCAGCCGGAGGGAGTGGCTCATGACGCCGCGTTGTTGTACTTCGCAGCGATTCAGAGCTTGAGAATGAATAGGGCGATGGTTTCGAGAAGACGGCGTGGAGGCGCCACAAGAGCCTCCACGAGGATCTCAACGTAGTTATCGGTCTTGTTTTTGGTACGATGTGACCTGCTATAGCATAGAAGCTTTTAATGACCTTGTGAATTGCGAGAACCTTCCAAACAGTGCTCATCATCAGGGTTAGAATTGTTACAAGCTTATCTTTATCGTTAGATTACCATCCTCGTAGCAATGGAGCAGGAGTTTTGATAAGGCAATCGAGAAAAACTGCAAGTGAAACTAATGAATTCAAATCTGATGGAATTGGAATTCACTCAAGATCTTACAATTTTAGGGAAAACTATTCCTAATAATAATATGACTAAGAGAAGTGGGAACGGATCACCTCCTACAGAATGCGCCATGCGGCATGTATGCATCTTTACTTCTAAAGCTCACTTATTCTGCTTAGGGATCTACAAGGTCAAGCGGGAACTTCAGCAGGAAGAACAACATTTCATTGTCTACAGGAATGGGATATCAGTAAGAGACGGCTTTATTCAACCCCTGCTTGGGATACACCAAGCACCCTACTTCCATATCCTGGGATATTCTGACGAACTTTAAATGCATATCTGTCCTATAGAATAACTTGCGGCGGCCAGCTGATGGAAAGGAAAAGTCAGTGTTTTATCCTTCCTATAGAAAAGTTAGTGTTTTATCCTTCCTAATTCACCTACCACGTGGAAAGGTAAGACTTGGTTGGCTTGAGCGAGACGTGAACCAAGAGGCTTGACTCATGGTGCACACGACAGCCGGCGCTTCCTTCGCCTGCACTACCACGTGCCTAAGGCCACGTGCATACTTCCCGTCGCCGCGATAGAATCGCGGCGATGAGTTTTGCAGAGCGACGCGAAAGAATTTGAACTTCTCTGTGCTCGTCGCATCGCCGATCGCTCTGCAAGGGAGCGCGACGGCGATCCGTCCAGGACCAACGCTAAACACCGCGCGCGGCGCGAAAAAGTATGCCATGCCCGCGATGGGCGCGGGAAGTCATCGCGCATGCCAACCATCACTGTTGCGGCGGCCGCGGCGAAGTTTCCTTTGACTATTCGACCGCGTGCGGCGGAATGGCCATGAGTTGAGCGCCCCGATGGCATCGCGGCGATGGAAGTATGCCCTCGGCCTAAGGGGGAGCAGTTTAAATTCTGCATACTTGGCGAACACCAAGGGTGCTTCCTTTTATTTCTAATGTAAGGGTGAGGACCAATAAAAGAAGAAAGTTGACGTTCCAATGCCATTTCCTTGTAGAATGCGCCACGCTTTCTACCAATACGGGACATTGTATAACAGGAACAGCCTGAATACATTTTTGACGTGGTTTTTCACTAGTAAGCTATGCTTTGCGATGCCTTTTTCCCAAAAGCCATTGGTATACTCTTGCTAGACAAACCTGATTCCAACTCGCCTGGGGGGGGGGGTGCTTGGGCAGGATTCGAAACATGGATCGATTTGGAGTGCATGCGACAGCTGACGTTTTTCTGATTGCTCCACCCAATTCAATGCTGAGAGTTATTCTGCTCTACGGCAAAGGGCGCTCAGTTTTACACACCATGCTTCAGAATCCATGGAATGCGGTGACAAGTTCGTCCGAGCTCAAGTTTAGAGTTTAAGTTTAAATCGTCCTCCAAGGAGAAACCTTTTATTAGCTTGTCTCTTACAGCATGATGTAATTCTACAACGACATGTCGTTGATGGCGAAATTTATGTCTTTTCAACCTTAATATGTTGTGGTTTACTTGAGACTGCAACTTCAACTTATTCACAATTGTTATAAATCATTTTTTACGGATTTTAAGGGCTGCCCAGAACTGGGATGGTTTAAGAGTTGATGATTTTTTCTGAGTTGATGTTTTTCCTAACGTTTCTTCTTCACATGTTTATCCGTGTCAGCATGCCTTTTTAAAACCCTTTCTGACCTGCTCCCTTTCCTTATCGGTTAGCAGCCATCCAGGGCTTATGTACGGAAACGCCTATTAAGACCCCAGATGCTTTCACTCTTGAGTCACTTCTTTATATTATCTTTCCTAACACTTATATCACATGAGTCTTTACCTTCAAACATGTTTTATTGCCAGTCGGCTAGGCTAACTCGGTTCCTATGGAAGTAGCATCAAATGGAAGCGATTGAAGGCCTAGGCATGACCGGATCTAAGACCGGACTCCTAGGTGATTCCTTTTAATATGCTGCTTGAAAGTGATTTTTCCTAAAGCAACATAATCACGCCATAGCTATACTGAGTGTCTAGCTGACCTCTGGACCGTTATATCAGGATCAAGTCAATTACGTAAACTTTATTAAATTAAATGACTTATTACTGTCATTCTCATGTTATTGATATTCTTTGGGTCGGACTCCCTTTACATATCTGAGCTTCTGAATGCTGCAGAACACTTAAAAATAACGAAATTGCAGGGCAAGGTGATACTACGCTCGTTTTGCATTGCTCTTTCCTCATTAGCTTACCAATGTTGTGCAGGATTGCTTTTTTTTCAATTCCCTGTTTTATGAGAGCACTAACGATAAGATGCAGTTATAATTAAATAAGTGTTTGAGAATTAAACTAGAAAATTACCACTTCTTTTACTATTGCATTCCGTATTGTATTCCATTTTCTAACGAACCTATCGAATGTATTCATTATATAAAACCGGTCAACCACAAGTTTCCTTTTCTGCATCGATTCCTTACTACATAGTAGCCGTCAACGTAGAGAACGGGGCTGCTGAAGAACCTTTTGTACATAATTTCCTAGGATTTCGGTCAATGTAGAGCGACATCGATACTTTTCCCATCCTCGAAAATGGCTAATACCCTCAATGGGTCTCTTATTTTCTCATACGAAACCTTCTTCGAGCATTTGAATTCAAGCACTTTAGAAAACACGATTGTTCTGAGAATATCATTTTAAATTCATTCGCAAAAGCGTTTTTTCTGATTATTCGAATTCGATTGTTCAAGAACGAATGCTGAGCATTCGAATACCTATTCGAATAGGTCATGCGTGCTAAATTACCTATACTATGACACACGATATAGGCCCACTTGCGCTAACTCAGAATCTGTTATCGTTTTGGAGAGAAGATTAAGACTGGGCGATTCTATCGGCTCTCCACTGTTCCTAATCTAGATTGCATACCATTTTCACGTTAAATTTCACATTGTTCAAAGCATTTTTGAGGTTTCTGAAATCAAACTGAACATTATCCAAATTGAAACGAGGATCTTCCAGAATAAACTGGAGGCTATCTGAGATGGATGGAATAATTTTTCGTCTAATCCAAAATTAATATAGTTGAAAAACTTTAGTTCACCTCTCGCAAAAACTACACCCACTGCTGAAAATTTAATAAAACATTATTTTATTTTAGAAAAATTAATGAATTAGTCTTATCTTGAAGCGCAAGAAGGCTGCTTTAAAATAAAAGATTGCCACCTGCAGTCATCTAGCTCGTCGCGGTTTCCAGTTGATTGATACTGTAAATGCTGTTTGCGTGAAACAGCAAAAAAGGATATGTACACATGTTTCTTAACAAAAGTTTTTCATGCAGCTTCGACAAGTGTGTAACTCTAGGCAAATAGAATTTACGCTATCAATAACAGGAAAGTCGCAGTCGCATTAGATTTTTATTAGGCCAATTTTTTAAAATCTTCTTAGAAATTGTCTGGTATTACCTGAAAGATGCTCTCTTTAATTTGAAAGAAGTTCACCTTGATTTTTGAACGTTAAGCCCTTCCCTTCACCCCTATGAATGTGACTTCTGACTTGTATCGGTAGGACAAAGCACTGATTTACCTATTGTTTGATCAACTCATGGGCTAAACAAAGATGAAGGCCTGCCTAAATCATTAACCTTAGTGGGATGTGCCTTGTATTCCACTTCTGGCAGATATCGTGTCACCGATCTGATTTCCGTATTTGGCCTACGCAATGAATGACCTGCGCTGGACAAAGTGTGTAGAAAGAAGGAGCGACTCCAGAGCGAGTTAGGACTTTTCCCAGGTCAGACTATCGTTAAATCTTGGTGTTTGTTGATTGCTGAGGTTGAATTAGCCAAGCGAGATATTGTTGCCCAACATTTCGGCAAAATCGCCTTCTTCAAGGGCCTTAGGTGGATCCACAGAAGAGGATGGTTGAGTAGTTGAGGCACAACATAACATTCCGACTGCCTAGCTTTTGGTCTCCTCAACCATCCACTTCTATAGATCCACCTAAGGCTCTTGATGAAGGCGATTTTGCCGAAACGACGGCCCCTAAAAGTTAGTACTTTGTCGTCCTGGGTTGGGCAGCAAATCAAATCAAATTAAATCAAATTTCTAATCAATTCTGTGTGTATGTAATAGGGACGACTTCTCCCACTGTGCTACACTCACCCATATTTCAAATAAAGGACAAAATAATGAAGGTCGGCTACTCAAACCCTTTGCAGAATGCGTCACGCATTCTATTAGGTTGTAACGAATTAAATGGCACTGGCTCGCGCCATTTTTTGGCGCGTCTTTACGCGTTTGATCAAGAACAAACCGTAACATGTGGCATATCATTTAGAAGCGCAAACTTTGCTCTACCGGTGAGTACCAAATTTTCTATGTAAAAATGTGAAAACTTTCGAGTTTTATAGACTTCTTTGCAGATGGACAAAAGGGTAATCCGAGGCATTTACTTGTATGAATTCAAGCTGGGCACTACAGCTAAGGAGGCGGACGAGAAGGTCAACGCCGCATTCGGTCAAGGATGTTCCACAATTCGGACGGCGTATCGTTGGTATCAGAAGTTCCGGAATGGAGATGAGAGCTTGGAAGGACATGAAGGTCGTGGGAGGCATAGTGATGTTGGTGAGGACAAGCTGAGAGATGTGGTAGAGGAGGATCCACACAAAGGTACCAGGGAGATAGCGAAGGTTCTTGGCGTCAGTCACAACACAGCTGCCCGGCATCTTAAGGAAATTGGAAAGACCGAAAAGCTGGAAAGATGGGTGCCTCACGAGCTGTCTGAGGAGCCAAGAAACCGACGATATGAGATCTCGTCCGCACTGCTTCTACGGAACGAAACGGACCCATTCCTTGATCGCATCGTAACCTGTGACGAGAAGTGGATGATGTAGGACAACAGGCGACGATCGGCACAGTGGGTGGACAGCGATGAGAGCCCCAAGGTTTCTGCGAAGCCGGAATTGCACCAAAAGAAAGTAATGGTGACGGTATGGTGGTGTTCGCTGGGAATTATTCACCACAGCTTCCTCCCTCCCGGTGAATCCAACACGGCAGAGAAGTAGTGCATTGAAATTGAAGAAATGATGAAAAAGTTGAAGGATATCCGGCCGGCCTTGGTAAACCGAAGGCGAGTTCTCCTTCTGCACGACAATGCTCGCCGCCATGTAGCACGAATGACGTTGCAGAAATTGAATGAGCTGAGCATTGAAACTCTACCACATCCTCCGTTTTCTTCCGACCTCTCCCCAACAGACTACCATTTCTTCAAGCATCTTGGCGACTTCTTGGTAGGGAAAATATTCAAATACCAACAGGATGCCGAAAGTGCCTTCTAAGATTTCGTCAATTCCAGAACTTCTGATTTTTATGCTACTGGGATAAAAAAGCTTGTATCACATTGGCAAAGATGTGTAGAATCAGAAGGTTTTTATTTCGATGAATAAACTTGTCTACACGCCGAGATATTAACTGTTTAAACTTACAGTGGTTCAGTGCCATTTATTTCGTTACAACCTAATACTTCCAGAATATCGTGGGGGGAGGCAATTTGAATACTTATTTGGGGTATACAAAGCCTTTGGTGGCTTCTCGACAGACAAATTAGTGTTTTCTCCTTCATAGACAAGTCTGGTACCAAATCGTTGGCCGCAAAAGGATGGAAGGCCTATTCGGTCGGGAAGAGATCCGGACCAAGAATTTTGAATCGGGTGCACTCGACAGTTGCAGCCTCCTCCTTCTCTGCGCTGCGACGCGCCCTATAATTCAAATCCCTATAGTCGAATTGTCCCGATCTCGTGGGTTTATAACACGTGGAGCATCCCAAAAAGATCTAAACCTCCACGTTTTGTTGCACTACGGACGACAATGTTTGAGGAATTTGTTCTTCAAACCGACGTTTTTTCTAGGTTGATCGAGATGCCTACACCTCTAGTCTGTGCTGAAAGCCATTGGCTCCATTCAGGAAAGGGGAGGAGGCGCTATAGCGTGTATAGCATTCCCTTTTTCAATCGTTACGCTAACGATTTAGAAGTAGCTCATCTTTCGTGCTTGCTTTCAAATTACTGGAATAGTGCTTCACCGACGTCGGAGAGCTGGAAGAGTAGAATAAAGAAAGCCCGGTCTGATATGCTAAATGACAGAGCAAAGCAATAAAAAATCAGGAAAGATCAAAGCAATGAAAATTTAGTCAGCACTGTCACGGAATTTTGGGACCTCATCCGTTTCGGGCCATGTAAGGTGGCGGTGAGATTGTGCGGATTTAAAAGCTTTCTTGTAGAGTTTGAGAAGTAAGCCCACTGAGAGTCGCATAGATTGCTTGATCCGTTGATAGCTCTACAATGCCCTCACCGGAGCGATCCTGCTCGGGAGGAGATTGGTGAAAAAGTGGACGAAATTTATACGCAGAGGGATTCCCTGGATACGGTAATTGTATGAAAACTGAAAATAAGAGAAAGGAAAAGGAGGAAATGGTTGAATGAAGGCAAGAGAGGGGAGTAAAGAAGACCTAGTAGAGATGTCGGGCAAATTCATAAACAGGGTATGAGCAGAGGAAAGGTTCGCTTCGCCACTTTCTTTAGACGAACCTTTGCTTTATGTATCTCCCGTGGCTCATTGGTGAAGAAGAAGAGCGTGATTAAAGACATCGTGTAACTCTGTTAAGTTTTAATATTTTTATTTTATTATATTTTTAGTTTTTATATTGCTAAATTTTAGCATTCAGTTTGCTTAGTAAATTTTTTATTAAATAAACTAAAGCAAAATAAAATAAACCTAAAACAGATAGCCAAATAATTAAATGAACAAATATATTTACTTCTCGAATTATCTTATTGTAAGGCTTTGTTTAAATATTTAAGCATTACATTACATTAACATTCCCATAGCTCAGTTTAGTTGTTGTCTTTTCGAATCAGTTCATGGTTCGGTGGTTTTTCGCCACTCCAATCAAGCCTTTTATCCCTCCGGGGTCGGAGACTTGTTGCTAGACTTGTCTTGGAAGGATAAAGCACTGACTTGCCCATCGGCTGGATGCCGCAAGTCATTGTATGTACATATAGGTCAAATATCCACTCAAATTGCCTTCACCATAAACCGTAGAAGTAGAATGCGTGGCGCATCCCAAAGAAGGCATTTTGTCAGCGCTATTCTTTATCCTTTATTTGTGTAATATTTCACTCACACTTCTCTTTCGTTGTTGAACAGCAAAAGTGAAATCGCTACCATATCCTCTAGGTAAATTCTCGCTTCCCCTCTCTTGGCACAGAACACCGTATCATATCTGCAGACCAACGCCTGTTATAGCGTACCTCTGCCAATTACGGTAGTGACTTCCGAGTCGCCTCACGTCCTTATTCGGATAATTCGAACGAAATGATTGCTGAATTCGGCCGGAGGCAATTGCGTCGGAATTGTTTTTCGTCCCGACGACACTCTCTTCGGCAGTCCGTCATCGTCCGTGTTTAGTGATGGCTGTTGGCTACGGGTGTGTCTGTGCGTGTGTGCGTGTGTTTATCTAGGCAACGACATACCTCCTGCGAAGCGATCAATTTCGAGAAAATTGCCGCCGGAGGAAGATCGCGCCTTGGCCGCCGGAGCGCCAGCCGGCGCCGATGCCATGGGCTTTCCAGCTCGACATCTGTTACGTTGACCAGGAGTGATTTGTGTACCTTGCCCTTCTGACAGCGCACACCTGCTGAGCGTTTCTGAGGTTAAGCCCCGTTAATTTTTTTGAATAAATTATCTAAAAACTGAAATGATACCATTCCTTCAAGATGAGGCAAGTACTTTAAATTATTCGAGTTTTGACCAAAGTTGAAAAACTAGCTGAATGCGAAGAATGTAGGGTCCATCATGACCATGCAGAGCGGGGCCTGCTCGTTCTAATCGTTCGTATATCTCAAATCTACCCCTTTCTCTCAAATGCATAAGTGCTACATTTGATGAGGCCTGATATGTTCTCGTTATGACTGCATCGGTGAGAGACGACACTTTGCTGCTTATTTGCTTAATTGGGTTCATGTCGCGAATACGAGCAGCATTGGGAGGTGGTGGCGCGCCAGCCAATCAGTGCCAAGCAAAGCACCGGAAGAACATACGGCAGCCAATCAGGGTATCTACCGTAAAACACCTCTCTGAATGGCATGAATATTTGACGCGACGTGATTCGCTGGCTTGCTCCCGCTCCCAATGCTGCTTATCTTCGCGACATGTACCTCTAAATGTTTATTTATTGCCGTTGTTAATTCACTCTTTCCACGATATCCCGTTCAAGTGGAGCGAAATCCCAAAAGGGATTGATGAAGCTAAACTTTATCGCTTGCGCATTTTTGCTATAATTTTTATTTATTGTCTGGGTGCGCGTAGCGCAATCGGAAGAAGTGCTGGCTGTCTCGTGCACACGATATCAAGTTCCTAGTTCGGATTCCCGCCTAGCCCACCAAGCCTTTCCATCCTTTCTTGGTCGGGGAATTGGAATCAGACATGACTGGGAAGGAAAAGCGTTGACTTGCTCATCGGCTGGCCACCGCAAGTCATTGTATGGCCAAAAATGCATTTAAATCGTCCCCACGATATCCCGCAGAAATAGAATGCGTGCCGCCTTCCCGAAGGAATTGAGTAACGCCGTCCTTTACTCTTATTCCTTTATACAGCTTAAGAATCGAGTAAGATCCTGCGCTATTGGGGTGTTCTTTTGGCGGCGAGTGCTCGTTCAAAAAATAAACGTCGACAATCGTATGGCGCAAGTCATCACGTTCAAAAACGGCTGACGATTTTATTTTGATTATGAGTGCATGCATGGCTCATCCCAACGCTATGTACGGGCTTAAGGCTGACTTTCATCCCTGCTCACTGTTGGTTTCCAATGCTTCTTCTAACCAAGTCATATACATAGTCTAGAAACCGAACCGAATTCCTTACTGTATTAGCACATGGAGTGAAGGGTAAGGGATGATATACGGCATTATTCAGCATTCTATGCGCTTCGGATTCTATTTACTTCTACGAGATGTCGCGGAGGCAATTTGAACGTGGCCGGCGATTCCAGGTCGATGACGACTACGTGGCGCTACCTAAAGAGGAACGATAACCAACCGAAACTCCTTCCACTTAGCTCTTTTCTTCTCTTCTCTATTTTAATGCATATTTATTGATTTCTTTTTGAGTTATTTCTGAATAACTAAGGAATTAAAAAGCTTAGTAATTATGCTCCATTTGACCTCACTTCCAACAAAATCCGTGAATTTAAGAGTATTACCTGAACAGCTTTGAGACTTTCTGTGATAGGCAGTAAGACGAGTAACATCTCAAGAGACGCAAAACGGTCTCCTCATTGCTGCGAAAATATCGTCTCACAGGCGATTTAGAGTTAAAATACGTGCCGTGCTTTTTTCCAGAATGACTTATATTGTAGCGAACTGAATTTGACTAGCGACAAGTGCCTTCTGTGATTGGAACGAGGTTTGTCTGTCCTCCTAAAGCAAAATGCTAGAACAGTGCTTGCTGAAGTTGAAAACTTTTAGCTCACCTTCATCGTTTACTTCTTTCGTCAAATAGTAGCTTCTGACTTTATTTCACTTTGACGGCGTGGGAAGCGCTGTGAGAGGAGACGCCGGCTGTCACGAGCACTCCGTCATCAAAGGTTCTGGACGAAGGTGCCCCCAGACCAATGAAGCCTTCCATCCCTCGGGATGGTGTGAATTCGTAGCACACTTGTCTGGAAAGGCTTACCATCCATAAGCCATTGTATTAGGTTGATGCAGAAGTTCTCGCAATTTTAAAGACACCACATTTTTTGTAGTTTTACAAAAAAAAAAAACGAAACGCGTCAAGAAACGAAGTAATCGCCATCATGTCCTGTCACTCTTCTCCACCTTTCAGGCAGATTCCCGATCCCGTCAGCATAGAACTTTTCTGGCTTTCATTTGAAAAAGCCAGCCAGCCAGCATTCCACGTCATCCTGGTCATCGAACGTTTTTCCTTGCATGGTATTGGAGAGAGACAGGAGAAGGTGGTATCTGTTGGTGCAATATCTAGGCTGTAGGCGGGTGAGGCAGCACTTCCCATCCAAGGTCGAGAAGCTTTTGGCGAGTTATCCTTGCAATGTGTGGTCGAGCACTGTCGTGCGAGAATCGGATTGTGCCATGATTCGGGCGCGCTATTCTGCGATCTTGGCGGCCAGTCTCTCCAGCTGCTGACAGTACATGTCCGCTGTTAGAGATTCGTTACGGGCCAGCAGCTCGTAGTGGATGACACCTTTGTAATTCCACCAAACAGGAAGCATGATCTTCGACGGGTGAGGACCAGGGCTGGGCGAAATTTCTGTTCTCTGATTTTCCGGCGATTTTGGACGTTTTTTCTGTTTTCTGTTTTCTGGGAAAATGGGGCAAATTGGATCCGAAAACAGAAAATTTCAAAATTTTTGGAACCCAAACGCGCCGGACGCCTCGTCCCGCGTCGCCTCCACAGTGCGTTGCGTAAGCGCGCTCTACCGCGAACACCTGACCGAATCGATTGCGCGATCTAAGTTTTGTCCACCTCCTATTGTCACTATGTGTAAATCTCAACTAAAGGTGGGTATATAGGTTCATTTGTTTCCTCACGTTATTTATCGTTTTGTGAAGCGATTTCGTGAGCTTGAAGGCTTTTGTTGATAGCAATTTGTAATAGCCTTCACCCAGGAAGTGCTAAACATTGTCATTTCTAAAATGTTTAGACGAAATTAGACGAAAACGGAACTGTCAAAAATGGGCGCTAGCTAAATGTCGTTTTCCTTATGAAGTAATCTGAAACGTTGATGAGTCCTCTGCTTGAAAATTTTATGCCCTTAGAGTGATTTTTACGATTTCTAGACCTTTATGATAATAAGCTTCCTGTTTAAGTGAGATTAAAGCTCATTATGCAACATAAATAGCTATTTTGAAATTTTCTGCTTTCTGAGTTTCTGGCGTTTTTGGCTTTTCTGTTTTCTGTTTTCTGACGAACGCGATTTTCTGTCTTCTGTTTTCTGGGAAATTTTTAAAATTTCCGCCCTGCTCTGGTGAGGACCCTCCTTTGGCTGAGACTCAAGCGGCTCACCCTTGTCAACCCAGGGTCTGCTCCTCTTGATGTTGACGTACAGGCACCGCTTCTCATCTCCTGTGATGATGGACTTTAGCCAAATATCTGTGCGCTTGTACGAGAGCAACTGGGAGGCCACCTCAGTACGTCGCTGTTGTTCGCGTTCGGTGAGGTCATGGGGAACCCACTGTGCCAACTTGTGCAGCTTACCCAGTTGATGTGGGTGCCTGGCGATGGTGGCGTAGTGCACACCCAAGTCCTACGCAAGTTCACGAGTAGTTCGCCGTGGGTCCGATTCCACCAGCTGTCGCAATCGGTCGTTGTCGACATCGGATCCACGTCCTGACCTGAACCACCGTGCCCTCCGCAAATGCACCATTGATGCGACGACAGGAAGCGGCTGCTGACGCACCAAACTTGAAGTCATACAATAAGAGACGTCGGATGTACTCCTTTGAGTGCTCTTTTTTTCTAGAAGGAGTTGCACGAGAGTGAGTAACTAGCAATAATAGAGGACTTAACATGCCTGATCTCTTTAAAGATAGGTTGCTATAAGGTAGCGTTAGTGAGAAAAAAGCACGTTCAAAAAATGAACAACCTAATATTATATATGAGTAATACGCATTTAAATTGTCTCTACGATATCTCGTAGAGGTAGAGTGCGTGGCGCACCCCAATCCTTCATCGTCTATCCCATTTCGGTCTCTTCCCCCCTCCCCGCTTGCCGTCTTCGTTTTTCTCGCTCAACAAACGGGGTCGTAACTATATAGTTGGCGTGCGCAGATGGCTCTCGTGTAAGGAATTTGTTCATCATGTTAGAAGCTTATTCGATTTCGATAACAGCCTCATGCTCATGCTACATTGCCTGACAAACTCTTATTTTTATTCCTCAGACAGGCCCCTTTACTAATTCCCCCTTCGTGTCTCTCACACCTCGTTAAAGCGTAATACTTTTGTTAAGCCTTTCATCCTATTTAGCGTTTTTTCATACACCTGCAAGCATGGGATGGTGATTCAATCCCGTAATGAGGCATCGCAATCTTCACATTAACTTAATGTTGAAGCATCGAGATGTGTCCCCGTCCATGTAGTTTGAAACCTTGACTAGTGAAAGCCGTTCTATGTATTAGCACACATGATTGCCTTCATTCTGTTCCTCTGCACATGGGGTTCCTAGTCTTTTTTCGATCCCAAGTTGGGTTACTATCCTATAACCTCCGAAAGCTTGTCTTTTAAAAAATTCCCGATTTTCTTATTGTTTTTGGATTCGAATATGCTTGTGGTCGACGTCGACTAGAGACTGCGAGAAACTCGGCTTCCGTATTTATCCCATCCAAAAGTAACAGAGGTTTAAAGAGACAAAATCCCATGCCGCGTATGGAGACTGCACGAATCACTTGTTGGAGAAGAGAAAATCTGGTAATTTCTCTCCAATTCTGCAAGATGTTTCACACGCTTTACGAAGTACGTCGTTCTACCAATGGAATAGTATTAATAGAATACTGTCTTCTGTAGGAGGTTACTACTTGCGTAATTCTTCGCTGAGGCTTTGGTTTCCGTGCATTTGGGCTTATCTAAAATCGGGTCTATGGTATTCAATATTAGCACTGTTTGCTTCCTCAATGATACTTGAACCGTAACAAGTTCAGATTTGCTGAAATTATCGGGGATTTTTGAGTTTAGATGAACATCGTTAATGAACGGCTTTAAGGACACGTCACCACGGATTTCGGAGGGGTTCGTAAAACAACTAACGGGACCGAGGAAGCAAAGGCTTCACAACTATGTAGATCACATTGTGCGGTGTTTTAGAGAAGGTTTAAATCTTTGGAGAGAAAATGAGAGGGCGCTTCTTGTGGAGTTAGCTGGATTTTAAGCAAATAACTTTGAAAAGTGTTATGGCAATGCAGCGTTTGTGGTGGCGGATTAATCCGTCGCAAAGCGTCTTTCTTGTGACCGGTATCGTACCCATTCTAAACGTTTCCCTAATGATGATTCTACATATATCTTTGCGGTCCTACTCCTAAGCGACGGCGGCAGACAATGACCTCAGTAAGGCTTTAGACGACTAACCATAAGCCAGAATCCTTCTGGCGCTCGTAGAAGTTGCCATATTCGTGTAAGATGACAAAGTCATTGGATTATCAATCAATAAGCCATAAGCCAGAGAGCCAGTAAGCCATAAGCCTAATAAGTCACAAGCCAGACATTCTTCTGGCGCTAGTAGAAGATGCCATATTCGTGTACGATGACAAAGTCATCGGATTATCAGTCAATATGCTCCACAACTTCACGTAGAAGTATGTAGGAGTTGAAGTGCCAAAGAGATTGGTGAATCCTTTCTTTATTTTATTGTTGACTTTGAACGGTTGTTCTTTCTTTGAAACTGACCATAAGACTGAGGTACAGGTACTGGACTGGATGGCCGAGTGGATGTGGGGGCGGTCTTGCAGAAGAAGGGGCATGGGTTCGGATCCGAGAGTCGGGATTCTGCATTGCTGGCTTGCTCACTGCTGTCTTTTGCCATCTTTTGCCAATGTAAAGTGTATCTTGAACACCGTAGTGTACCATACTGCGGTTACAACCTTCGTACAACCCGTATAGGCTACTTCTGTTGAATGAATCTCGGCTAGCGTAACGCAAAACGCTCCGGGTGCTACAGATGCAGTTCAAATCGATTCATCATTAAGGTACCATCAAGCCCATTGAAAGTTTCTAGCGAATTGTTCCAATACTTGTATGTAAATGATAAAACACTGCCTTATCCATCAGAAGGCTTAATTGGCTTGTGCGAAAATTCGAACCAAGAACTTGGAATTGGGGAAACACCTCCTCCGAAAGAGCTGCACACGACCGCGAAATGCAGAGAATTCATATCTCTCAAAAATCTGTCTAATCTAATATGTAACTGGAGTTTATCTAAATCTATCTAAGAAGAAAACATAAAGTCGTAAGAAAACACATATCATTGCTCTTAATCCTTTCCATCCTTCATCATCATATTCTGTTCGATTAATTTTTTTGCGGGATCGATTGTTGCTATACCCGTTCCTGGTTTCGGTTTAACTACCCAATTTTGAGGTAAATGATTTCAATTTCAACTGCTAAATCTAGCAAGGATTACAAAGCTGAGTCATTTCTATTATTTACCTGTTCTGAATCTTTTCTTTCTATAAATTATTGAGATGAGAGTCGATGACTCACAAGTCTATAGTGTTGCTTCCGCGCCTGATCGATATCGATTGCCCAGACTAATCGTTGATCTTCAGACACGCAAGATAGTCCAATTTGCCTATGTATCTAGCGTGTTTGAATACTATGTAACATAGTTTGGCTATTAAAAATTAGGCGTTATCATCACAAAATTGTAAATGCATGGCGTATCCCAGAAGGGCTAGGCGGCCCTGGAGTTCTATTGTTCTACGCACTTATTGTTCCATCGTCTTAAGAAGTATCGCTCTCTAAAATTGCCATCAACATCCCATACGGGTCCATATCTGTTCTACTTTCTCCAGAAGGCTCAGCCTCTTAATCATCGATCCGGCTCATTTTTCGGAATCGCTGGCGGCAATTATGTATTAGCCTTATGTAATTATAAGGCTCCCCGCATCTGCAATGATAGCTCTCTCCGTCTGTGTCTTCGATTTCTCATTATCGTCCGCTCTCGAATGAATATTCCCTGACTGCCATTTCCCACCGGGAACCATGCGGCGGTTCGTCGCGACATCCTCGAACCTCTCTCTCTGTTATTCAACCGAATTTCAGTGTTCGAAATGAATGCCTACAGCGCCACTGGTTTTTCGAGTGCTTCTTCAGTCACCTCTCCGACTTCTAGATACTTGCCGGCCACCTAGCGGTCTCACTGCACTTTTCTCGTAGAGCTCATTCGTTCACAATAATCCCCATCTATTCAGTCGTTCCTGGAACCCTGACGTTTCGCTCTGGCCGCTCTACGAACGGCTTGATAGTCACTGAGGCGTTCCACTAAGCTAGATTACTTCAGCTGTCCTCTTCTTATCAACGCAAACCTTCCAAGGTTACGGGACTGCTAGGAAACTGTCCACCGAACAATCTCGAAAGGTTGTTGGATAAGACAATTTCGTAGTGGATCTCGGAAGTTTAACGAGGCCAGAACCGCTTGCAGATGTGATAATGAGGAGCAAAAATTTTAACTGAAAAGCGGGGCTTCTTGCAAAAGAGGAGTAGTTTAGACCAGCCGCTTTAATGAACGGTGTGATTTCTGGCTGGGGCTTCGTCAGGAAGCTTCATTGTCGGTTGATGGTATGTTTAGTTGTTACGAAGGCAATCCAGGGGCAGGATTCATCAAGCAGTGGCATATGTACGTGGAGCTACCGTAAGAAAATCGTGCCCTCTACCCGTAGCGGGTAGCGGGTACAATTTGTAATCATGAAAGGAATCATGGGTAAGGTATAACTAAGGCCCTCGCGAGAAAAGCTGATCTCACTGGACTGTCATTCTGTCGGAGGGCCCCCGCGGAATCCTCGCGGATGTGGATATACCCACGATGTGGCGTAAGGTTTATCATGAATACCTCATCGTGGGTACGTCTACACCCTATACCCTGCATACTCGCGGGTATAAGCGTTGATGAATTCGGAGCAGAATACTGGCGTATTTGCGAAATCAATAGTCTACTTCTGGATAAATCAGTGAAACGATTGATATTGATTAGCTGACTGAATTCATGGTGTTCACCTGCTTCTCCGATAACTACCATATTCTCTTATTTCCGAGCTCAAAATGAGTGATTCTAAACAGAAGTCAGGGAGTCGGCGGAGTTGAGACGAGCCTTTAACTACAGTTAAAATTCTGAACCACGTGGTAGCACAGTATTTAAGGCTGCTGGCTGCAGATATAGGGTTCTTGGTTCTGATTTCCCGCTGAGGCCATTTAGGCCTTACATCCATCTGTTTTCTGTGAATTGGTCCCAGACTTGCCTGTGAATGATAGAACACTGACATGTTTGCCGGCTGGCCACCACAAGTCATTATTCAGGAAAAGATACTTGTTCAAATTGCCTCGTCAATATCCCACAGGAAACAGGCAGAGTAAGAGATTGAGGAACTAAGTCTTCTTTAAGAATAAACTGACGCGTTCATATACTTAACATGAGTACGTGTAACAGCACTTTCGATCAAAGCTCCTCCTTTTGGTAATGGAGGTGTTGGCCAATTTCTCTTTCTGGGTGCTGCTTCTGCAGTATCTTGTGGAGGTAACTTGAATGCGTATTAGGCCGATAGAATGAGGTGTGATTACTATAGTGGTGCCCAAATGAAAATTCGAACATTCGATTTCGAAAATTTTTATTCGAAATCGAATATTCATCGTCGGACGTTCGGAAAAGCGCTATTTTCGAATGTATACGATTTTGGAGTAATCGAAACTTGTAGCTATTCGAATATATTCGGTTGTTCGAAATTTTTGAGAGAGCACAACTATAATGGTAACCATACAATGGAGAATCAGGGTTTTATCCCTGTCAGACTGGAACCAATTAAGCGGCTTTCTACCAATTAAGGATAGAAATCTTAGTTGACCTGGAAGTGGGGGCCGAATCAAAAATTTCATTCAAGCAGAGCTCAACAGTCGAGGCGTCCTACCAACCGAACCTGGGCACTACACATTGAATCCAAACGAATCATTTTCGGATATCCGAATTGGATATCCCGATCCTAATCATCCAAAAACCCAAGGCTCTTGAAATTCTCGTTACCCGGATCATCCAAATATCTGGGGGAGGGGAGGCGAAATTAGAGTTATACAAATCACCCAATTATTGGAAGATTTTCGATCAGATCCACTGTAACGAACATTCATTTTTGGACACCCCATTCCGGCATCTCAATCCGAATCATCCAAAAATCCGAGTCCTCCGAAGCATTAAAAACTTGGAAGATTTTCTATCGGATCCAGTGCATACTGTGCATCCCAGAAACTTGCATTTGAAGTTTTTCTCCAAGCACATCTTGGACACCTTATAATCAAATGCCTACGCTGTGTAAGGCTAACGTCCTGCCCCAGAAAATAGGCTATCCTGGTAGAATCCTTGCCTGAAGCCTAGGATCTGCCTTAATCTGCCATTGTGATTATGATGCAGTTTTAGCAAGAATGTGGCGTTTACTGTAATTGAGCTTTCGTTGAATTTCAGAGAAAATTCAGAGCCGTATTCTCGTTATTCCTGACCTGTGCTCACAGGTATCTTCCATTGCTTTTAAGCCCGACAATCAGTTCGTTGATCGAGGTTTTATTTTTTTAGCGGTTCCGCCCAGGCCACTAAGCATTCCATCCCTTCGAGGTCTGTGAATTGGAACGAGAACTGTCATGGAATGATAAATGCAGACTTTGTCATTGGCTGGCCTCTAGAAGTCCGTGTATAATATAGATCAAGGCGCGTTAATAGTGCCTTCGCGTTATCGATCAGAAGTAAAATGTATGGCGTGATCCAAACAAGGATTGACTAGCGAACGCCGACCTTTTTTCTTATCCTTATTTCTAAATCACTGTCCATTGTTGGAGATATTAAATGCGTCACCATCAAGAGCTTTTCTTCCAGCTCGACCTTCATATCTGAATGCGCTCTGACACACTATTTTATCGATTACCATGTCCTGTCAATCAATAAATGTCGCCCGTGTCTGCATACCTTCCACGTGTCCTCTTTCACCGTGTAGAGTTTTCGCACAACTCGAGCACTGCTATAGTTGCTGTTATCGATTGTCGCAGCGCCAATCGATATTTATTTATAGACTGCCATTATTTTCGCTTGCTGAGGGACAACAGCGCACAGTGCTGTTGTCAATGAGTCTATCTATTCTCTGTAGACCTATTTAGACGTTCGAATCGCTGCACTTTCCACGTGAGCGTCTCCTGTTTCGTTATCGATTTTCTCGCCTGGCCAATCAATACGCGCATTTAGGCTGTCAGCCGCGGAATGGCGTCCGTCGCAGCGTGGCTGCCGTTCGCTCGCGCGGCCGCCATCGGATGGGTGCCGATCGCGCGGCAGCCGATGCCGCAGGCGCCTGTCGCCCTTCAGGTGCGTCTTGTTTCATCTGCTTCATTAGTCTTATTTTCATTTATTTATTTATTATTTATTTATCTATTATTTTTCGAAATTTTCGTGTAGTACTATTTTTCCTCCTCAAATTCACAGCTCGTTCCTACATCGTGACGTTCATGATTATGTTTTCCTGCCGCTTTCGAGCGACTTGTTTTGAGGTGATTACTTAATGAGCTCGAGCTCCCTTCTCGCTCTCGCCAACTGATTCTGTTATGTTGAAGCGAAGTTCGTTCCCACAACAGCGTCGACTCGCAGGCGTAGCGCTGATGACTGCTACTGCAACCGAATGGTGTCGCCGGGGACGGAAGGGTTCAGCCGAGACTGTCATCAGCTCAAAGCCGTCCTGAAAATCCTGTGGTCTCTTATCTTCGGACTTCGGAACAAAACAGCTGTCTTCTGAAGCTTCATAAACTTTGGTTCAAGCAACGATCTGTGGCTGGTAACCACTTTCTCCTAGGTCAAACATGCCCAGACATTTTGCCGAAAGTTCGGAGTTCTGTTTAAGCCACAAGCAACAGTCCACCTCCAGTCTCATCTATCTACATATTAATATTCCCTTTCATATATAGTGAAAGGCTCGAGCACATTCTTCATCTCCATACATTAGTTCTAATTGCTTTAGCAACTACCTAGAAATTGTTCTTTTATTAGAGAGCTCATGGATGGAAAAAGCAAAACAATGGAAAACCACAAGAAAAATCAAAGCAATCAAGCCAAACTTCTCTATGTCAACTTCTTCCTTATTTTACGGCAATCGAATCCGGTTAATTAGGATTTGAAGCGAACAACCTCGGTTGGGTGGAACTATTGCTTTTCTGACAGTCGCGAGTACTCACCGATCTAGTGGTTGGGCGCGTGGTAGCTCATTCGGTGGAGGCGCATCCTCATGTGGGTTCTACGAATTGAGGTCCTTGGTTCAGGTCCCGCCTAGACCAATAAATCCTTCCATGCCGCCATGGATTGCCGCAAGACTTACCCGAAAAGAATAAAGCACTGACCTGACTTATCTATCGTCTGCTCACCGCAAGTCACTGTATGGGAAAATTACGTGTACAAGAATGCCTCTAGGATATCCTGCAAAATTTGAACGCATGGCGCATGCGAAAAAATTGATTTACGGCGAGATTCACCTTATTAGCTCTTTATTAGCTCTCCGAAAAGTTGCGTTGCTACTCTACAATTATGTTCGGGCTAAATCATCCCCAATCAATCACCTATCTCATCACTGGGATCGACGGGATCATGATGATGATTATGCTTAATTATAATGAAATTCTAGGCTCAATCAAATAATTTAATTTATTAATTTTCTTCCCATTCTTTAGAACGATTTAGAAGGGAGAGTGGAGACATGTGTTATACTAATGCCTTGGGATAAACCACCTTCTCATGCCGTTATGAACGGATTACCTGTTTGCGAAAGTGGAGCAGTCGGCAGGAGTTCTCAGATTCTAGACCGCCGATTCGCGATTCGATTCCCTCCACAGTCAACGTTGACCTTAGTATTGTAGAATAACTCGAGCACTTGCTTTGGCACATTTTCATCCTCATCGCTTCGAAAGCCGTCAATTCATTCTCCATCGCGCCGTTTCACTTGGACAGCCTCGGCACTATCAATCGAGCAGGCATAGTGACGCGGGTGACGAGTGTATGGTGCAACCCGTTTGCGTCACACGCAGCAGATGTTTCGCTTTTCTCTAAACTGACTTTGTTTTAAAGACGCTATAATACCTAACGATAAACGAGTTCTTAAGAATAGACCAGGGCCCGGATTCATGAACGCTGCCAGAGGTAAATCCTGACCCTATTTACCTCGACGGCCACTTGCCCGCCGCTTTCCGGGAACTTACATCTGTTTCTGATTAATGACAATCAAAGCAAAGGATCTGCTCCGCTGCTAGAGAAAGACTGCATTGGGTTAGAAATTAGCAGCGGAGCAAAACCCTTGCTATGGAGGTTAGTGTTCCCTAACACGCTGGCGAGATAGCATTTACCTCGAAACTTACCTCTGCTTTTCCCCGCTACTTACGCGCGTACGTGGGTAGGTTTTGCACTTACCTGCCGGTAAGTCGTTCATGAATCCGGACCCAGGATCGACCTTCGATGAGCTTTGGCATTGCTGCTTAATGACGTCGTCGTTCATAAGCACTCATTTAGTGCAGTAATACTTTTGAAGAAGGTATGTACCGACTGTCGCCTTCACCCGATACAAGGCTTGGTTCGGATTTCCGCCCAAGCCAACCAAGCCTTCCATCTTTCCGGGGTTGATGAGTTGGTGTCATATTTGTCCAGGAGTGACAAAGCTCAGCTTCTTCACTGTCTGGCCACTGCAGGTCATTGTATAGCCAAGTACGCATTGAAATCACCTCCACGACATCCTGTAGAGGTAGAATGCTTCGCGTATCCCAAAAGGGATTGAGTAACGCCACCCTATTCCTTATCCTTTAATGGTCTTGGAACCCATATACAAACGATTAATAAGGTAGGCCAAGATATTTTTTATTCACTTTTAAATTATTTTTGATAAAAATTGATTTTTAACAATCTTAAACGTGCCCAGTTTGAATGGAAACAGTATAAAACCATTTTCATGTGGTGCGAATTCAGTTTTATTTTAAACGTGCTCCTTTTGACATGCGAATATTTTACGCTTTGCTACTTTTTTTTACTTACAACGATTTGTTTTGTAGCGGCTTATTTATCGCTCTACCTGGAGTCTAATGTTTGAAAAAAACCCGAGGCTAATGTGTGGTCGTGGATACGATTCGTAAATTAAGCTTGGCTCGCAAAAGGAAAATTTGAAAATAAAGGGTTTAATCACTGATGAAACGGCTTAACCTATGTATTTTAGTGTTCAAGGTAGCATAGTCGGAGGGTGGGTTGCGTTTCGCGTGCACCACTGCATCGATTTTTAATGTTCGGGTCTTGGCCAGGCCAAGCAATCTTTCCATCCTACAGCGTTCGGTGAACTGGTACCATAATTGCCTGGGAATGACAAAACACTGCCTTGTCCATCGGCAGGCCACCGTAGACCAATTACGGATTCAAGATGACTCCACGATATCCTGCAGAAGTGGAATGCGTGGAGCATCCCTCGGAGGGAGTAATTAACGACAAAGTTGATCTTTCTCCTCCTATTTTAGTGCTCGTTTTGCAAGATAAGCTCTGTGGGCTTGACTGCTTGGCACCAGCAACTGGCTTCACTTGATTACCATGTCAATCTAACCGCCCGTCTCAAATGACCTCAGAAAGAAGTGCGAGGCTAATCCCAACGGAATTGATCCCCACGGGCTTCGGCTCAATCCTCTCCAAACACTTTTTCACGTCCCAAGGCAGGAGTGTTGCATGATGCAAAGCGAGATCCGAATAAGCGGCCAGGCAAGTCGATGAGGGGCGAGACCGACGGTGTCACGACGTACGGTGGTTCCCTGAGTCTTGAGCGTATCCGATAGTAGCAGAAACGGGCGCAGGCTCTGATGGCTCGATGGCTGGACACTGAGCGCCGCTGGCCTATTCGACATGCGCATTAGTGATGAGAGCCGTTCGGAGTCAGTGTTTTTCGGGCTTGATACTCTCGCTTGATGTGGATGCAGATGGGGACGGGCGATCTTTGACGCCAAAACCACAGCGCATCATATACAAATCCTATGGTCGGGATCAAACCCTAGAATTTGTAGTGCAAATTGCATTCTGGACAATAACTTGGTAACAAAGTGCTACCCGCTTATCCTTTACATATTATATATAAAAGAGTTAGCGGCTGTCCGTTTGGCGTCCACCCGTCCGTCCGTCTTTCCAAGGAAGACGTCGTGCAGGCGTTCGGACTCACAAGACGTGTCATCGATGTCGCGCAAAGGACGTCCTGATTCAGAAGACGTGTCGCCGATGTCTGCAACGGGCGTTCGGATTCAGAAGGCGTGTGATCGATGTCGCACAAAGGGGTTCTGAAGACCTTCGAGCAATGTCGCACAAAGGAAGTCTTGATTCAGAAGATATATCGCAGAAGTCGTGCCAGTAGTGCCCGTGTTTAGAAGACCTGTCATCGACGGTGCGCCATGGGCATGGGAGCACCAGTAGATTGGTGCCACTCACTGTGAGGAGAACCTCGAGGAGGATCAAGGGCTAGATTCATCAACGACTTTCAGAGATGTGACGGAGAAATTACAGCCGAAATTCCTGATAATGCCAACATTTCACCATATCGCCTATTGATAAACGGCGTTAATTCGCGTTTTTTTTTAGGAATTTTGGCTGTAATTTTTCCGTTAGATCTTTGTAAGTCGTTGATGAATCCGCCCCAGGACGGGAACCGGGAAGACTGATTCAGTAAGGGGGAACAATCCGCCGGAGCGGGTTCTGGAGACGTGTACTGCGAGTGTTCCTGATCAGGCGACGTGTCTCCGATGTTTGGTGGCGAAACCACCACCTCAACCCGATATTTCATCGCAGCCAGACCGCTGAATGTCTAATCAAAGTTTATTAACTATCCATACCATTTTCGATGCCGGATAAAAGGGATAAGGTAAAATTAATCTCCCTTTAGCATGCTCCAGGCATTCTACTTCTAAGGGATGTCATGGAGGCATATGAATGCGTATTTGGCCTATACAATGCGGTGGCAAGCCGACGAACAAGTCAGCGCTCTGTCTTTCCCAGACATGTCTGGTACCAATTCTCGCTCATGGCGGGATTGAAGGCTTGGTTGACCTGGGCGTGAAACCCGAACTAAGAGCGTGGTGTCGGTTGCACGCGAAGCCGGCACCTCCTCCGACTACACTTGATACCCACAAAGCTATGCCAATCCTATCATTTAGCCATTGCGCTTTTTCAAATGCGTTCAAGTTCAAACCAGAGTATAACGGGTAGCGACTCAGCGCTTTAACGCCGGTTTCATGTTAAGATTTATCGCTCAATTTTTATTTATTTCAACGACCAGAGTTTAATGTGCAGTTTCAAACTACTTGACATCTTGTAGAGGTAAAGTACATGGCGCGCGATTGAATAACGTCGGTCTTTATTCTCCATCCGTTATTCCGCCCTTTCTCTTAGATGGCATATGTGTATGTATGTGTGTGTGGCTGTCTGTCTGTGTCTGTGTGGGGGTGCCTCTGTGTGCGCATACATAAATAAGCAAATTAATAAGTAAAGACTTCCCCGTCCTTCCATCCATTGATATCCGTCGCCAAGAATGAATGCGGGAAATCGCTCTCCAGCCTCGCGCAGCTGAGGGCCATTCGGCTGCTTTGTTGAGCGGGAGACCGCCTTTGTGAGATTGCGTTTTGTTCAGAGTCATGAGGCAGAGATTCTGACAGAGGCACTACTTCTAGTTTGGGAGTAGTCACCCTAGGTTGGCAGAAGGAGATGTGAGGAAAAGGATATGTTAATGACTTGCCACAAGAATATTTGGTTGCGACTGAAACTCCAGCGCAAAGCGGGTCCCGGCCCACCTCCTTTGCTTACCGAGCAGAATGCTATTTTTATAATTTTAGTGCAACTGAATGAATAATTAAATGAATAAAATACCAGATACTGGGTTGATCGAAACGTCTTGCAACACTTTACGCTACTGCCTGTTAAATTTTTAAAGCTCTTACAGTATCGATCTTGTGTGGTGACGTCACAGTAGATTCCCGAAGCTTCCTCAATCATACTATATAAGGCCTCGTCGAGTACGAATACAGCAAGAATGTCAACGATAAGCAGGAGCGTACTACGACCTATCGTCTACTACGAATTTCTGCAAGGCCATTCTGCAAGAACCGCAGCCTCCAATATCTGTGCTGAATTCAACTAGGAAGTCATTCACTAATCCACAATGGTCCTTTGGTATGAACGCTTCAAGGCTGGAGATATCTCTCTCGAAGATCGACCTCTTTCCGGACGCCCCTCTGTTGGACTCAGAAGGCATGCTTTGCTGGGAGTTGCTGGATAGTGAGATCACAGTCACAGCATCTGTCTGCGCTACCCAGCTGGACGCCATGCGCCAATAACGTCCGGAACGGGAAAATGTCTACCTGCAGCACGACGAGGCGCGTCTTCACGTGGCAAAAGTGAGTCGCGAGAAAATCCAGGGGTTAGGCTGGGAAGCTCTGCCCCATCCACCGTACTCTCCAGATCTCGCTCCTTCTGAACACCACCTTTCGGATCTCTGAAGCAGCATCCTGGAGGTAGAGAGTTCGGTGATCGACGTCAACTGGAAATGGAGGTTTCTGAATTCTTTTCCTCACAGCCCTCGGAATTCTGGCTTAAAGGAATTGAAAGGCTCGATGAAAGATGGGGCAGGATCTTAGACTTGAATGGGGAATATATCGTGGACTGAGTTTTTATTTCAGCAAATAGGGACAAATTTGAAAATTGTTGCACTAGTGAGACTTTTCGATCGACCTAATATATTAACAGGCACGTCGGAGGATCCCGCAATTGGAGAAGGCTCCGGCTATCACATGCACTCAGATTTAAGGCTCTTGGTTCGAATTTTTGTGTCAATGGAGGCTTTCATCCCTTCGGGGTCGTGAATTGGTAACAGAGGTGTTAGGGATGCCTTATTCTTCAACTGGCCACCGCAAGCCGTTCAATAGACGATATGCACACTCAAATTGTCTCCTCAAAAGGTAACGAAAGGCCAATGATTGTTGTATTTTTGGAAAACCAGGGAGACCAAACCGAGCAAAAAACAAAGTAGTAGTTTGGTTCCCGTTTCGCTAACAATAAAATCAAAGATCCAAGATATCCAGCAGAAGTAGTATACGTGGCGCACTGGGTGTATTGATAATTCCTCCGCTTTTTTTTGTTTGTCAGAAATTTTGACGTTTATGTATTATTCATAGCAGAGTGCAGCCAGCATGCTGTACTACTCCAACACACATAGGGTTTGGATCCGTGTTCAGATTTGAGGCTTCATGCTGTTTTGAGTGAGCGTGAAATCATTTCAAAAGGAATAACTAGAAGAAAGGCTAGGCCCTATCCCTTTGTCGAATGCGTCAGGCCTTCTACTTATACGGGATATCGCCTAGGATATTTATTTATTTATGTTTATTTGTTTGCTTATTCAATTTTGATTTATTTGTCTATTTGTTTACTTGGCGGGGGTAGCGCAGTCGTAGGAGGTGCCGAGTGTCGCGTGCACCCGATACCAGGTTCCTGGTTCGGATCTCTCGCGCAGGTTAACCAAGCTTTCTATTTCTCCGGGGGCAGTGGATCGGTACCAGACTCGTCTGGGAAGGATAGTATCATCGGGTGGCCACCGCGAGTCATTGTATGGCCAAGCACGCATTCAAATCGCCTCCGCGACATCCCGCAGAAGTAGAATGCGTGGCGCATCCCAAAACGGATTGAGTGACGCCATCCTTTATCTTTTGTCATTTATCCCTATAAAGAATGTATGTATACATAGTTGAGCAATCGGTGCCTATTAATTGATTGATACGCTTTCCTGGTCTTACATGGTGACACACCAAAGTAATAAATAGAAGGCGTCTCGCAGTACAAGAGCATTAACCAACACTGGTCGTTATATTCACGAACACCGAATTTTTGTAGATTTTTTCATTGAATAGGTTAAAAGCAAACGCTAAAGGCGATCGTGATCGATATCTAAAATGGCAAAAAACAGAGAAATTATTCATTTATCTCCCGCTAGAGAATCGAGCACGGATCTGCTTCTCTTTTCTGCGTTCTTCTAATTTATTTGGTCCAATAAATGTTTTGTACGCACAGCAATGAGAACAGCTGGGAGTCCTTTCCAAGAGTTTTCGACAATGTTTTCAAAATTCGCCAAATGTCTCGGGTTTCCGGTTTGATTGAGAAAACTCGCGACTGCTGTACTTTCTGTGTGTGTATTTCATTCGCTTTCAATCCGCTCTACGTCTGTTGTCTACTGTCGTCGTATCATCCCCCGTCGTGTAGAACTGGATAGGAGAATCCCCACTCTGAAGTGAAACAAGGACTGCTTCGAGTCTCGTCGCAGAAACGTGCTTATAACCGGATTGGTCAGTTTTTCTGTAAAATTGCGTTAAAATTGGCAACTGCCGTCGGCAGCTAATCGCTCGAGGTGTTTTTCCGCGCCTCCGCAGAGCCTCGCCTCTATTCAAACACCAAGCGGTCACACCTACCACACCTGCCCAGTTGTCAGAGCAGGGCGGCATTCCAGCAACGGTGCGCATGCAACCTGCATTGGCAATGGGCGTTTTTTCCCAAAGATAAGCCGCTTGAATGGTCTGTGTGAACAACTGACGCTTCACCAGCTTTTGAACAGATGCCGTAATTCATGAGAGAATCCGCACATTAGTGCCCAGTGGCGGCTCTGCTTCTCATACAACATGTGCTTTTTCACGCGAATCCGTTTATATCCCGAGAATTGTGGAGGGCAGTCGGAGACGCAAAAACGGCTGCTCTGCACAGGGCGCCGGCTGAAGGCTGCCTTCACACAAATAGCAGGGGAATGTGAGCTTGGAAGGATGCTCCGCATGACAAGTCATGTTGCGAGGACGTCCAAAGGTGGTGCGGGAACGTGAAGCGGGGTGCGGGAACGCGCCGTTGCTCCTACCGTAATCGCAGCAGCCAACCATGCGCTCTCCATAGGCGACCGAGTCAACGCCTGATTGGCTGCCGGCTGCGGTTAGGATAGTAGCAACAGCGCGTTCCCATACCCTGCGGTGCGTCTTCGCAACATCTGCTGAGAGCTCATGGTCATAACCGAATCGCCCTCGAGAATCAGAAGACCTCTGGGAACTTCTGCCGGACTTCTTATCGATGGACAAAGCACAGACTTTGTCCGGTTTGGTTCACGAAATCTATGGTGCCTACTAATGCATCCTTTACAGCGATACTTTCTTGCGATCAAAACTCTAGCGCCGTACAGGACTCGAACTCGCACCCCCGCTTACATGGCGAAGTGTTCTACGCTACAGTTGTGTTCTAACGAATATATTCGAGTATAATTTATTCGAGTATTTACTCGAATAGCCGAATATTCGATATGTCAAGATTTTCGATTATTCTTTCAAATTCGAACATCGAAAGCGAGCCATATTCGATTATTATTCGAAACGCGAATATTCAAACTTTATTCAAATATCGAATAAACTTCAAGTCTTCAAGCACAGAACCTAATTTGAACAAATTATTCGATTATTCGAAGAAACGAAAAATGGGGCTTATTCGATTTCCTCTCATTCGAAAAATTGATGAGCGAATAAATTCTTTCATTCATTTGTTCGATAAATTATCTCAAAAGCACAACTACACTCTACGCCCTTATACCACCGGCGCTGTTTGATCGAACCCTACGTCCTGATCTCGATTCACCAATCGTAGTGGTGTGGAGCGTCCTGTCTGGTAAGCGGGGCTGTGGGTTCGAGTCCTACCTGGCGCCGGAGTTTTGAGCGCAAAAGAGCATCGCTGTAACGCCTTATTACCTCAGTGAGAGACACTTGTGGTTCAATGAAAATAGCTTTAAACCAATCGTTCTCTAGCTTCTGTGACTCGTTTTGGAAGTGGTCGAGTGTACGCTATACCTTTGTCCTTGAGAAAAAAATTTTGAATTTCGAATGATCGAATAATATTCGATTTTCAAAATTTCGAATTTCGAATGATCGAATAATATTCGATTTTCAAAATTTCGAATTTCGAATGATCGAATAATATTCGATTTTCAAAATTTCGAATTTCGAATGATCGAATAATATTCGATTTTCAAAATTTCGAATTTCGAATGATCGAATAATATTCGATTTACAAAATTTCGAATTTCGAATAATCGAATTGTCGAATTTTCGAATAATCAAATGAACACCTTACTTATTGTGGTCACCCAATGATTGACATTTACTTATTTTTTTTATCACCCACTGTAAACTGCGTTCGACAGAGCGGCATATACAAAGGCTCAGATTGTCATTACTCTTACACCAGTTGGTTAATTACGAAAAGGATCGGTAACTATCAATTGCGGTGCATCGATTTCTATCAATGGATCTCCTGTCCCGTGGCCGACATACTCCCGCTACTCCCGTTAAATCAGAGCTAATAGAGTGGAGTGTGGCGAGTCCAGTGAGTGATAAGCGCTACTGAGGCTGAAGGCTACGAGCGAGGCGAGGGCGAGCTGAGGACCGAACCGAGGCTGTGGAAGTCAGTGTCCAGGCTCAGATGCCGTTGTTCAAGCGCTGCGAAGGCTGCTCCATCCATTTCCTTCAGGAGACCAAAAGACGGTGACAAAGGTATAGAGACAATGAAGCACCCTTGCTTCCCTAAGAATTCGTGCCCCGACAAGAGAGAAACACCCTATTTAGGCAGAGCTAGATTGTTATACATCTTGCTCCTTAGGTTACTGTCTCCTTAGGTTATACCGAAGCTTCTATGTGGTAAAAGAAAGGTTAGCATGGACGAAGAAGTAGCAAAAGGGCGATCTGGTGCAAAAGAGGTGCATTGGAGGCTCATGAGTGGCATTCAATCAGCGTTCTGGCTCTGTTGAAGAGCTTCGCGTCACTTATAAGCAAATCAGAGGTAGCTGAAGGTTTCTTAAACCTACCACCAACAATGTGGTGATCCACCTGCTTACGCTGAAGTGCGGCCCACCTTTAGGCAAGGAACCTTCGAGGAATCTAATCTGGTAAGACACTACGACTTGGACAGTGTTATTGCGAAAATGTGGATGGCTCGCTTTCATAGAACCGGATTATGGCTGGCTCTTGTACTCCATAGCCATTGCTCCTCCTCTCTTCTTTAAGGCCTTTGCTGGCAGAAAGCAGGAGCTTCCCAGGCTCCAGAAAGTGCTACCTCCCTACAGCAGCTCCTTCCGGCTTTAGTCATTCCGTCGCTGTACTTGGGGCAGAAATACAAAACGGAGATTCTCCCGTAGTATACCGAAGGCGAAAGCGTCATTGAACAGCCATAACACGATTCACTTGTTACTCACGTGACTGGCCGCAGGAGGCTCGATAGCGTTCAAAGGAAGCAGGGACGCAACGGAGGTCGGCGTTTGCCTGCGCTTACACTAACAAGGGAAGCGTCTGAAGCGTCGACTAACAAGGGAAGCGTCTGAAGCGTAGGACTGAACGGGAAGAGCGAGTCATATAGGGAGAATTCCCACCCCTCAATTAGTATAAAAATGTGCCTATTTTTTGCCAAGAAAAAACTCAAGGAGTACGGGGTCGTCGTAGTTACAATGTAATGGGCGCCTCACGAGTTCGGCGGTCTTGTATGTCCGTGATGCGTCTGCCGCAAGCGGGTAGCAGCGCAGTGGATAGAGACGTTGCTTCATGCGAGGGAGATCGAGGGTTCAATCCTCCTGCGCTGCTGCACTTTTGCGTTTCAACCATTTCAACTAATTGTTGAGATTTGATGGATTCTGACGTCTATACCATTTCAGAGGTTTTTTACTCATTTTTCCAGCTGCATGCTTTGGTATTCAACATAATGATGTATAAACATTCAACATCAGTGATACACAGGCACAATGTGCATGAAGAAAAGCCGCGGTCACAATACGGACAGCGTATAAAGGCTACTAGCTCCTCACAGTTTGTTCCCTAAATGGATCGATGAGCTCGGGAAAAACCATCCTGCTCGTATTTTCAAAGACCAGAATGACGTCGCAAGTGGTTCCAACAAAGAAACGAGGTCTGTGGATCGCGCAGACTGACGTTAACGGCCATCGATACACTCTTTCTCTCATCTTTGCCTGTCAACTGGAAAGGTAGCTGAAGGTTTCTTAAATCAGAGGTAGCTGAAGGTTTCTTAAACCAACCACCAACAATGTGGTGATCCACCTACTTACGCTGAAGTGTGCCCACCTTTAGGCAAGGAACCTTCGAGGGAAGAAAGCAAGCTGGCCGAACGGATGGCCAGCATACTCAAGGACTTCGAAGCACGTCAACTTGAAGCTGACGAAGACGAACAGTTGGAAGTGGTGGAAGAAGAAGATTGGGATCCGCAAAATGAACTAATAGTCGTGGAGATGCAAGCAAGAATTAGACATATGATAATGTTTTCGGATGGAATGATTTCACTCCCACGTCATTGTGCACGACCCTCCTTTTGACCTGCAAGAAAGGGACAACATCCTGAAGCTAGATGTCGAAGCTGCGTGTAGCTGCGGGTAGCTGAAGGAGAACGGGTTTGTTATAATGACATTGAAGGTGGTGTCGCTGGTATACCTGTGAGGAGCCTGTAGCTTTTAAACGCTGTCCGATTGTGAGCAGTGCTTCTGTTTCATGCACTTTGGGCCTGTGCATCACTGGTGTTGAACGTTTATACATCGTTGAGTAGCTTTCTCATTGCCTTGCGGTTAAAAAACCGGGCACTAATAAACAAGTGGCAAGAAATTTACTCTCCACGGTGTACAACTGGAAAACTGGCAAAATATTTGAAAGTTGTATAGATGTCAGAATCGTTCAACTCTCAATCAATCATATGAAATGCAAGAATGCAGAGAGCAGGAGAATCGAACCCACGACCTCCAACCCATGAAACAACGTCTCTATCCACTGAGCTCCGAGCAATTAGGCGGGCGAGACCCACGAATTCTACTGAAACGGACTCCCTACTCCTTGTGTTTAATAACTTGGCAAAAATAAACCCATTTCTATACTAATTGAGGGTGGGGATTCTCCCTATATGACTCGCTCTTCCCTTTCAGACATACGCTTCAGACCCTTCCCTTGTCAGATTGCATACACACAATTCGGCCACTTTGAGTGACACGCGAAACAAAACATCGTTCTTATCAAAAGGTCACAATTCCCTGGTTTTCGAAGAGGACTGCCATTAACTTGTTAAGAGATTGATAAAGAATATTCGAAATTCGATTATTCGAAATTCGAAGCCTTCGAATATTCGAATAAACGAACATTCGAATATTGGGCTTTCTCGAATATTCGAATAAACGAATAGTTCGAATATTGGACTTTCTCGAATATTCGAATAAACGAATAATTCGAATATTGGACTTTCTCGAATATTCGAATAAACGAATAATTCGAATATTGGACTTTCTTCGAATAGTCGAATATTCGAACATTCGAAATTCGAATTTATTCGAAATTCGACTATTCGAAATTCGAAAAGGACAAAGGTATAGTGTACGCCTCCATCCGTCCCTGTTGCGTGTCACAGTAGCCAAGATGATTGTGATTGTCCTGCTTCCCAAATCTACCGCATTAGTCACACTTTTAAAAATTCATCAAGCCAGCGAAATTTGGTTTCTTTCGGCTGTTGAAACTCTTCCGCTCTCGGCTATGTGGCAATATCCACGGCGCCACAGAGTGCAGCGCAATGAAAAGTATTATGTATTATCAAGAGAAGTAATACGAAAAGAAATATTTGGTGGATGACTTCACCCATCAAAGAGGTTTGTTCACCACTCTACTCCATCCCACAGAAACACTCACTCCGTTCTTGCTTGCAGAGATCTCAATGAATGAATATTGTCCGGTTATACGGACAGGTTTTGCCTGCCTGGAGCTTCATGATGTACCGATTTGTGTCATTCTTCGTGTCTTGGATTCCCACCAAGGCTAACCAAGTCTCTATCCCTTGGGGGCCGATGAATTACTGAAAGAGAGCGTTGATTTTATCTGGCTCTAGGTAATAGTTGCCCTGAAATGGCTCGCGTTCCTACTGCTTTTGCACAATCCCATAGAAGTATAACGCATGGCGTATCCCAAAGGGATTCACAATATAACACTTTTAATTTCAACCAAAATTCGGTAGTTAGGAATTGCGCGAGTGGAAAATAAAAGGACAAAGATCGTTTTTTTTTAATGCGAAACACATTTGTCTTCTGTACGACTTGGATGTCTTGGACTGGCGCATCCTGATCCTAATCCCTTTATGTCGTGTTTATAGGAGCGTTATTAGAATTCTTAAGGTAACTGGTATGTGTTCATAGTAAGACTAAATGCACTTACTTGGAGAAAATTCGTTAAAGCATAAATAATAATGATAAACCACCTACTTTTCGTGTTGGCTACATTCCTCATTGTTTATAGGATTTATTTTGTTTTATTTTATTTTAAATTTGAATTTGGAAATGCTTTGCTTTGCAACATTAGCGTACATTTTTACTAGTAGGACTGCCTTTCCACAGTGTTTGCTCCACAAAGGTACCATCTTTAAAAAAATGAGTGCGCTGCTAGAAGCTCCCTCCGTTTTGTTGTGGTGAAGCAAAAGTGTTTAATATAATTTTAGTGCTACGCTTTAGTTTTTAATTTCTATATATATATATATATTTTTTTTTTGTTGGTTCACTACTCTGAGACAAAATCTTCGTAAAAAGCACTTCATGAGACGCTGAAGTTGCGGTTTTCATATTATTGTTGTTGCAAATACCATATGTATATATATATATATATATATATATTAACTTTTGTCATTATTTTGTTGCGTATTGTTCTAGCCTATATTGAGCATATTTGAAACATACATAAATATGTAGGTAAATGAATGAGATGTCTAAAGCTTACATCCACCCTAAAACTCTTGTCCTGAAGAGCGTTAAGAATTCAGTACTCCAAACAAAAGGGTTCATGTCTCTACAGCTTTATAAAGCCACCCTTTAGCAAGTCTGGCACGAAGAAGGAAACAGTAAAGATTTAGATGGCTACTGATCGAGCAGGGCGATCAAACAACTTGCGCAGATAAGGTGAAAAGTGGATATTCATCATGGTATTCTCCGCGCTTCTTTTGCATCGAGTAGATAGATGAGTGGCGCTATCCCGTGAAAAGGCCATTGCCTCTAACGAAGTGAATTTCTCTGTGCTTCACGCTGTCGAGATTCAAGCAATTTTCTTTTACAGCTGAATGTAAATTCATGAGCCTATTGTTCACCTAGCACCGCTTCCGAAGGGCATATGCAAGAATGACGTCACGACAGCCTTACGGCGAGATAGAGCATCCATTGGGGCTCCATTTTCACACTTCTAATAGCCTTTCCACATGTGCGAAAATGCGATTCAATGAGGACAGCTGTCGTTCTCGAGCGCGCCCGTCTGCTGGGCTACACACAGGTTATAATCGGGCAATGGCTAGGGAGGGAGCACGAGCATTCAGATTTGGTTTCAATGATATTGGGATAAAGGATAAAGGACGGCGTTACTCAATCCCTTCTGGGATGCGCCAGCGCATTCTACTCCTACGGGATGTCGTGGAGGCGACATGAATGCGTATTTGGCTATACAATGACTTGCGGTGGCCAGCCGATGAACAAGTCAGCGCTTTATCCTTCCCAGACAAGTCTGGTACCAATTCACCGGCCCCGCAGGGAAGGCTTGGTTGGCCTGGGCGAGAAATCCGAACCAGGAACCTGGTATCGGGTGCACGCTACAGTCGCGCCTCCTCCGACTGCGCTACACGCGCCCCAATGATATTAGAGGAAAGGAAACAGAATACCATGACCCAACTAAGCAGACTTAGGTAGAACTGCCTATGTGTATGTGGACAAGTGAGCAAACGATAGCTGTTTTGAGCTACGTGGTTGACTCTTGGCGCGATCTATCCTTTCAATACTCTATCAATACCAACTCAATAAAAGCGAAATTCTCACACGGATCAAGAAGCAGCTAAACTTTCTCAACCATTTACTAACAATCTAATTAAAAAGCAAAGTGGATGTCACTCATTGCCACCTCACTTGGCACGGATTATAGCCTTCAGACGCTTAGCTTAGGACTCAATGACGGCAGGCAGGGTTGCTTGCGGAATTTCCTTCGATGTTTTTTTTTCAGTCCATTAACCGCCAAAATACGCGCTTTTTGGCTGAAAATGATGAAGATGCAGTCAGGAAGGAGAGGATCATTCACGGAAGCTCTTATGATGGTTTGGGCTGGAGTTTGCACTACAGCAGGGACAGCATTGGTTCTTGTTAAAAAAGGAGTGAATATCAACACCTATATCTACCTTGACGATGTTTTGAAAAAACTGTTGCGTCCTTGGACACAAGAACAGTTTGAGAATTCAACATGGAACAGGATGGCGCACCCGCTCACAAGTCCAAAAAGTCTCAGAAGTACTTCGCGAGGAATCTTCCTAACTTTTCCTGCCTCTGAATGACAGATTTGAATCTTATGGACTACTGCGTTTGGTCTATTCTAGAGGAAAAAGTCTGCACTCAAAAGCAAAAGCAAACTACCACTAAAGGTCTGAAGTCCTCAATGGAAGAAGCATGGAAGAAAAATCCGCAGGCAACCCACTCGTGAAACAGCGTCGACCCTTGTTGGGCAGATGAAACAAGGCTTCAGAACAGTTATACCTAGTCTTTTTTTAGAGAAGAAATTATTCTAATGTTCCTGGAATTTCCATATAACGTAAAAGACGCTCATCCTGATTTGGAAAATGTTAATTTTGATCTCAAAAGCGTCAGATTTGCTAAGAAAGCGTGCGATTTTCTAAAAAGTGTGTCCAATTTGATTCGAAAAGAGTCCATTTTGATTTTGAAAGTATCGAAATTCTTTTGAAAAGTGTCCAATTTGACGTGAAATTTGTACATTGCACTCAATATTGACTTCTACAAAAACTCCAATTGCTTTGTAGAAATCTCTGAGGAAGTGATAGTTCTCTGAAGGCTTCCTAAGGTCGAAAACTGTTATCTAAGGGTGGCGCATCAGAAGATTACTTTGAACGCCTGGAGCGAAATTCTAGTGGTTTTCTGCGTGCAACAAGTTGGATTCATTAGATGAGCGTGTACACGAATCTTGTCATTGTTAGCATTCTTACATCAAGCTTTGTTCGGCACTTCAGTCATTTTGTAGTCTGAATAATCGAGACAAACGTGAGGATTTTTCGGTTTCAGGCTCCCCTCAAATTCTGCGATCTTCGGGCATGGTTGGTGGTTTTTTTTTTTTTAATTTGAATGGCTACCGCCTGACCTCTGACGGAATTGCTTCAAACCAGACTAGAAGGGGAAGGTCATGGTGTCCCACCGTTACAGGCATAACGTCTTTGTTTGGCATAAGGAGGGGACCGTTATCAAAAAGAGCTAGGAACCCGTTCTCTAAGTCCGTTCTCTGGCATGGGATGAGAACTTAGCGCCATCCTTGTGCGTATCACATAGGATATCCTTAACATAGCCTACTGTCTTTGCGCTTACCTTGCGAGATTTACTGAATATCGGCCATACTATCCCATACGTGACTAGTACATCATAGTACACGTACCAACAACCAACCTCAGAAAAATTGTGAGAGGAATGTATCAATTTGGTACAGTTGCCTCGTGTTATAGCGAGTTTGAAGGGACTGGAGAAAATCCGCGTTATAACGGGAGACATGTCCTAACCGGAGTTGAAATGTTTTACACCATTTTCCGCACAGATTTATCTAAAATGGGAATAATGACTAAATATGACTATAGTGAGGGAAAATGTGGCCATGTTGAGAGTGTGAAGGCAAAGATCAACTTTAGACTATTAATGAAACCCTGTCTTTAGAGATAATAAATGATAAAGGACGGCGTTGTTCAATTCCCTTTGGGATTCACCACGTATTCTACTCCTACGGGATGTCGTGGAGGCGAGTTGAATGCGTATTTGGCTGTGGAGTGAATTGATGTGGTAAGCCGATGAACAAGTCAGCGCTTTATCCTTCCCAGACAAGTTTGGTACCAATTCACCGACCACGCAGGGATGGAAGGCTTGGTTGGCCTGGGCGGGAAATCCGAACCAGGAACCTGGTATCGGGTGCACGCGACGGTCGGCGCCTCTTCCGACTGCGTTACACGCGCCCACAATTAGTCATGGTAATGACAACTACGCAGCCGTCAACAGTGAAATCGCTTTTCCTTTTCCTGAAGTTTAACCAGCAATAGAACTTTTACAGGCTTGCACAGACAGCTTTTGGATTCATTGGGAAATCTGTAGATCAGAATAGTTAAGCTATTTTGTCTGTGCATCTGTCCATGCATCCATCGATGCATCTGCACATATGTGTACCCATTGGTATAAGCACATTGTACCCATACCCATTTGAGATGAATGTTGGTCTACTGGTGTAAACAATATGCACGTGGATAACAACGACATAATATCTAGCATCTAATATCGATACAATTGCAGACAAGCATAAAAAAGTGCAAGTAAAAAATGTACAGATAGCCATAGGAATGCGAAAAGAACCGGCTAAGAGTGTGATAAACTACTCCTGGATATAGTGATCCATTAGTTTTTATAATAACTTAGTGAGATTGGCAAATATTTTTTTGGAGAATATCAGAAACTCATTGTCGAACAAGTGAAAAACGAGGACCTTACATCACTTCTCGATCTCGGAATCTGGTTCTCCCTTACGTTTAATCATATTTATTAGATTGAAAACAAAGGTTCAACAAAAGTTTCAAAAAATTTTCAGACACGACGTCTAGCACTTTATTCAGAATTTAGTTGTAAGGTCTTTGCATAACGTAATATGTCATTCGAAATATGTAGATTGATTTGCTCTGTTAGAAACAGTGTCTTGCTTTTTCCCGTTTCGATTTTTGCCAATTTTTAGGCCATTAAGTTGGAAAGTCAAAAAGTAAAATGATCTTCGCAGACAGTTTTTCTCTCTGTTTACCCTTGAGATATTTCGCACTATGTTATGCACCATTCGAAAGAAGATGACTTCTGCTAGATGAACGTATGTTGGAAGTTTTCGCTCATTTTCAGGGCATTAAAGTGGAGTGACCAGAAAAATTATTTTTGCCAACAGCTCCTTTAAGAGAGAATGCTTGTTTTAACAGAATATGTACATGTTATCTTCTTCGGCCATTCTGAATTTTGTTAACTTTCAGGTGATAAAATGAAGAGCCAGGACGAGAAAAATGAACATTTCCGGCACTTTCTTCTCTCTACTAAAAATTGACAAAATTCAACTTGAAGAAGTAAACAAAAAATTAAAACATTTTTTTGAGCGACATATAACATTTTTTTAATTCACCAAAGAGTAGGATCTGTTACAATAAATAAGTTGTTATCTGAATACTTTATTTTAATGCCCTAATACTTCATATTGATGACCAAAAAATTAACGAAAATCAAAGTGAAGGAAAAAAATTTAACACAAGTGCTTGTAGAACAGGTCATCTTCATTCGAATGGTGTATAACGTTGTGCAGAAAAAGAAGTCTCAAATGTGAGCAGCGGATAGAAGCCGTCGGCAAAGGTCATTTTCCTTTTTTTGACTTTCCACTTTGGTGACTGAAATTTGACAAATGTCGAAATACGAAAAAGAAAAAGACGAAAGAAGACTTTCAGACAGACGCGATCGTTCTCCTTTGAAAGGCATATAACGTTGTGCAAAAGGCTTGTAGCGAATTTCAGATCAAAATTTTAAAAAAGGCGGGCCTTATCGTTGGTTTCTAGACTCTGTATTCGACAGACGCATACAACGCGTCTTGTGTGTTTACAAGTTCAAGTAAGTCTTCGGTGTGTCTTATAGAGCTCATATTCCTCAGATTTTATGTCTTTTTGCGTGATGTTTTCTAGATCTTCGTCACCAAAAATGTGGGGAGTCTGCATATAACCATAGACCAAGTAGGTATGTTCGCCTCGATGAACATGCCAGTGCGGCTGTCTTCGGAATATTGCCGTTCGTCCTGATTTTTCATCACTGGCTTCCAACTCGTCTATGCTCGCTCATCTATCATCAAGCGGTTTTTTTCAGCTTTCCCTTTCCCTGTTTTTGCATCTATTCGTTGTAAAGTCAATTTGGACTAATTTCTCGCATTTTCTCCAATGCCTTGCTTTTGTGATCCCTATATATTTTCCGGCTTTATGTGAAGTAAAACGCTCAACTGCAGTGTAGTTGGCATTTTTATCGAGGAAGTGGAAGAAATACTAGATCTTGACTTCCCTAAGGACCTTAAGTTTGACCTATATTATGACAGAATTGCTACTGCTGTCATAAGGATTATCCACAACCTATTTAAAGCATTGACAACGAGGAATAAAGAATAAAGGATAAAGGGCGGCCTTACGCAATCCTTTTTGAGATGCGCCTCGCATTCTGCTTCAACGGAATATGATGGAGGCGGTTTGAATGCGTGTTCGTCCATACAATGACTTGCGATGATGTCAGCACTCTGTCGTTCTGAGAGAAGTCTGCTACCAATTCACCGACCCCGTAGGATGGAGGGCTTGGTTAGCCTGGGCGCGAAATCCGAACTACATCGGAACCTGGCATTGGGTGCACTCAACAGCCCGCAACTCCTCCGACACGCGCTCGACTACGAGGAATGCGGTGATGAATTTGAGAGCATACGCGCCTATGTGAGACCCTTACTTGAATACGAAACGGTGATCTTTAATCCGTTCAAGAAGACAATTGTATCTAAAATCGAAAGCGTTCAAAATAGCTTCACAAAGAAACTTATGATTCGAGCTCTCAGTTCTGCATATGACATGAGCCCGTCGTCTCATGAAAGAGAATTCAATTTTGCTTCGAGCCTTTAGCTTGCAGAAGGAATAAGCACTACCTAATATTGCATGCAAAATGCGACCTTTCTTTGGATATGCTTTACGTGCTGAGGTCGGCTACCAAAGGAGGCTCTCAAAAAATCAGCTTTTTCTGGGCCAGACTTATGTGTAGGTATCACTTTGTCTCGGTTAGGACTGGGACCTCATTCCCTAAAATTTAGAAAAAGCATCAGCTCCCCAGAAGTTTGCCTTTATTTAAGGTCTCTCTGGATAACTACCTCGGTCCGCCATGAAGCTATTCTGTATTCCTAGTAATACGCTACTGTTGTTTTTTCACGGTTGTTCGTCCCCTTTTGCAGTTATTTCTTGTTTTTAAAAAAATGTTTATAGTATGTTTGTGTTCTCTTACTCACAGGGTTTCATCGTTTGACACAATCTTATTCGTGTAGTAAAACATAAGTGCTATGTGAGATATTTAGTGTTATTAGTTTATTTTATTATTTATTATTTACTTCTGTTATTTTTATTAATTTTTTTATTTTATGTATTTATCGGGAATTTTGGGGGATCATTTTCCTCATCAGGTCGGTGTTACGCAGGCACATAATAGGACGCCGACGCCGTCGTTTGGTGTTTACGGCGCCGGCTGGCTGATACTGGAAATATGATCCGGGCTCGTCCGCTGGCTAGTTGACAATTACAGCCAGCCGTCGCTTCCTTCCGCCTGAGGCGGCAACCGCGCGTCACAGCGGACCTGCAGCGCAGCGACGAACCGAAATTCAATCCGGCTAAAGTTAGCCAGAGGAGTCTACACCGCTATCCCACGATATCCGATGGCGATGCGTGAAATCACTTCGAAACGAGAGGGATTTTCTCGCTGAACAGCCACAAAGCCTTTTGGAGCATCTCGTGCGGTGTTGTGGACGCGAGTTGAGGCAGTGAGATTTAAATAGAACATTTCTCGTCAATTTCGGCGCTTGTTGAAGCGCTTTCGAAATCACACTGGACACTTTTCAAATCGATCTCAGCACTCTTCAAAGCAAGCATGACGAGTTAAGATTGAGTTGAACATTTTCTGATCCAAAATGACGTCTTCCAGGCTAAACTAGAGACTCTCCAAGAAGGATGGAAGAATTTATGAATCTATCCTAGTCGGGGAGGGCACCACTACAAAAGCAAAAGAAACTGTGTGGCCTGTCTTGGCAAAGAAATTATGAGGAAAGGTGATCTAGTGGGCTGGTTCAGTGTGTCGTTAAAAGAAAAATTGTTGGTAAATAAGTCACTTATTTAAACTGTGTTCGATGTTTTACTGCGACCAAAACGCTACATCGCGCCGGACGGGACGCGAACTAGCAGTCCTCCTAAAGTGTTTTGATCGCAACAAAGCATCGTTGTAATAGCTTACAGCCTCGATACCAGCCACTTCAGACTTAAAGAAACTGACCTGAATATTCAACGCCGTTTCTTGACAGAGAGATTGAAGTACCACCTCCCCGCCACTAAGATAGGCCAGAATTTTTTTGCCAAACCGACATGTTGGACAATGTTGTCCGACGCTTATTTGCCGCACAATTGGACATTTTCATCTTGGATCCTGGGCTAATGCGTAACAATCTTTTCTGGAACTTTTTCCAGCTTCGAATTTTTCCTTTTTTGTTGTTGTTTGTTCCGTAAAGACAATAACTGATAACAATGCCGATCGCTAGGGTGAGTCTAGAAAACGCAATGTCCAGAAGAGATTAAGGAAAGCTTGGCTTAACTTTATAAAAATTTCATCTCAACTGGCTGATTAAGGGGCTGCAGTGTTTGGATTGTTATAAAAACTGCATTGCTTGCAAAAACAAATTCTTCTTCTTCTTCTTCCTCAGAGTTTGTCCCGCTTCGTAGCAGGGTCCGCTATTCTGGTGTCATGACGCCACCTTTCCCGATCCAGCGCTAGATCAGGGTGGACACCAGCTACTTTCAAGTCCATATGTAACGTATCAGCCCATCGCTGCTTCGGGCGCCCTCTAGGCCGCTTTCCTATTACCTCGAAGTTGAGGCCTATCTTGCGGACACTGTCGCCCTTTCCTTTTGTTCTCTCCTTTCTTTCCTCCTGCTTGCAAAAAGAAATAATGGTCTAAAATCTGCTCTAGAGTGCAAAACAGCAGCGAGTTTCAGCGCACTTAAAGAATAGGTCTTGCCATGCACCAGGCAGGCGATTTGAAAATTTTCAAAGAAAGTCGTGCTGAATTTTCCTTGGAGAAATACTATTCTAACCTCCTCGGATAGCCTCTGGTTCAGTCTGGAAGAGATCTGTTGTGATTTGGACGATGCTGATTGACTTCAAAACTGACAAGCTTGCTTAGAAGAGTGACCAGTTTGATTCGAAAAGTGTTTAGTTTGCCTTGAAAATGGTATATGTACAGGGTGTTTTTAAAAAAAATGTATACACAGTTTGAAAGGTGATAACTTTGCTCACAGTAAAAGTACTAAAGAAGTTAAGGTCTTTTATGAAAGCCTGAAAAAATAGAAATTTTCTGGCATATGAACGGTGTGGAATGCGCCATGCTCTCGTTTGAAACTTTGCATTTTACACTCGATTGATTGTGCTTTGCTTGAATACATGTCGCAATTTCTTCACAAAGTGGCCCTTTTGATTGCTTTGTGCTTTTTTTAGAGTTTAAAACTTAAAAGCACACTGTGGCCTGCGGAAAATGCAGCGTTTCCTAAAAAATGAAGGTACTATTTGAAACGTTCTAACATTGCTGCTAGTGAAGCATTTGAAGATGTTTGAAACTCACATGAAGGCGCAGGGTAACGAGATTGCTGTAGCGTGCAAATAGTCAGGATTGCTACATACTTCCGTCCGGAACATTGCATTTCAGACTCGATTGATTGTGTGTATTGGTTATTGCTTGTTACAATCTTGATACTACATACTTGGCCAGATTAACCTGTGCTGTGCTTCTTTTGACGTTTAGAACTTGACAATTATGTGAGAGATACGCGACATGGGAGTTTATAGATCGAACGATTTAAATGTGAGCAGCCCCTTTTTACATGACGCACTCTGTGGACTGATGAAGAAACATTCAAGCTAAATGGAGAGGTTAATCGGCATAATGGCAGCTACTGGACGACGCATAACGTTAAAAGAAGCACAGCACAGGTTAAAGTAGCCAAGTAATAGCAAGATTATAACAGGCATTCACCTCATGCACAATCATCGAGTCTGAAATGCAAAGTTTTAGGCGAGTGCGTGGCACAGTCTTGCCTACTTGCACGTTCCAGAAATCGCGTTACTCTGTGCTTTCTACGAGCCTCAAACATCTTCAAATGCTTCACTCGCAGCAATGTTAGTAGGTTCCAAACAGCATCTGCATTTTTCAAGACATCCTGCATTTTCCGCGAACAATGGTGTGTTTTTAAGTTTTGAACCCTAAGCTAAGCACAAATCAATCAAAACGGCCACTTTGTGAAGAATTTATAACACGTATTCAAGCGAAACACAATCAATCGTGTGTAAAATGCAAACTTTCAAAAGAGTGCATAGCGCATTCCGTGCCGCTCCTGTGTCAGAAAATTTCTATTTTTTCAGGCTTTCATATGAGTTCTTAACTTCCTCAGTACCTTTACTGTGAGCGATGTTATCACCTTTAAAACAATGTATACATTTTTTGAGACACCCTGTATATATACGATATTGCCTTTTTTTGTTAAAGCCAATTGATCTGCAGAAATCTGTGAGAGGTTGTTAGTCCTCGTGAGGCTTCCCAATGTCGAAGACAATATAAGGCGGACGCATCAGAAATTTGCTGTGAACGCCTGGAACAAAATTCTAGTGGTTTTCTGCGTGCAACAAGAAGGATTCATTAGATGAGTATGTACACGCATCTTAGCATTACTAGCATTCATACATCAAATTTTGTTTGGCACTTTAGACACTTCTGTAGACTGAATATTCAAGGCAAATTTGTTAAGATCTTTCAGTTTCAGGCCCTTCTTAAATCCTGCGATCTTTGAGCCTTCCAGTAGTATCTGTTGATAGACGCCACCGCGTGGTCACTGTCGGGTTTGCTTGCGACCGGAGTACGCCGTGAGGGTCGTGGTGTACCACAGTAACAGGCCTAAGGTCTCATGAGGAGGACAGCGATATCAAAAAGAGCTGGGAACCCGTTCTCTAGGTCCGTTCTATGACATTTGCCGGGAATGTAGCGCCGTCCTTGCGTTTATCAGATAGGATATCCTGAACATGGGCCACTCTCTTTGCGCTTACCAGACGAGATTTGCTGAATATCGGCACTACCCATGCATGACTAGTACATAAGTACACCTAGCAACAACCAATCTCTCCAGAAAGACTGTCAGGGTAATGTATCCATTTGGTAGTTCTTGGGCGTCATACCGGTCGAGCATGGCGGATAGAACGGGCTGTAGAAGAAGTAGAAGCAGAGTGACGAAAGACCAAGGGAGGGGTGAAACTGCTTCCACCTTTGCTCACAGCTCTAAAGCATACTGGCTCGCTATGTATGAGCCCTACGGGCTCTGAAGGCCTCGACTTTGTCGGTTGTTAGTCAGTTACGTTTTTTGTGCCACACGAGGTTTTTTTTCTCTGAAGAGGACGAGAGGTCGAAACGTAAGGCTTTGCTAAATATACCAGCTTCACGTCGAATTCGACACTTTTCACGCCAAATTGGACACTCTTCTAAGCTGGTCTAAGGCTATTGAAATCAAAGCGAACTCTTCCAAATCGAAGCGAGCTTCTTCTACATAAACTTGAGACTTAAAAATTTGCGAATAATTTTTTGTTCAAGGAAAATTTTACTACAACTTTCTTTAAATATTTAATTCATTTCCCAATAAGAGAGAACATAGTTTGAAATTTTATAAAAATTTTATTTTTCTGAGAAAACACAACGATTGGGAGCTTGTTTTAAAGAGCAGGAGGGAGGTCATTTTCTATTGTCAAAACAAAGATTGCGCCATGCCAGCGTCCGATATTCGCGATTTTTATTCGGTTGATGGCAAAATTTATGTTTGCATGCAGTTTCACACGTGCAAGCAGTGCAACATAAAGAATTGTAAATAACACACTTATCCTGATATTCTTGCTGCATGTAAGCAGTATTTACACTATCAATCAAATAAATATTTCGGTATGTTTTTCGTGTGCATGGTGCGATGCAGTATTTTAATGCAATACACGTCTGCCGCCTTGTTGCGCTTTGAAACAAGTTTTAATTTATTATTTTCTTCATAAAATAAAATTTTTAAAGATTGTTACACACCTTGGGGAAAATGAACTAAACAATTTCAAAGAAAGTTCTACCAATTTTTTCTTGAACAAAAAAATATTCCAACTATCTCAGTGAGTCTGCAATTTGACCACCCTAAAGATTGCTTCGATTTGGAGGACTTTGCTTTGATTTCGACAGCCTTAGGCTAGCTTGGAACGTGAAAAGTGTCCAATTCGATGTGAAAATGGTACAAATAAAGATCTGGCTTAAGACTTCGTGGGGCACAAAGAAGCGTAATTGATTAACTCAGGGAAGTGTTTTTCCTCTTCAAGACAATTATACACTGTTCCATGTACTGATCTCAAAGGGCGAAATGCTAGATTGGTCTGCTAGACTGAACTTGAAATGCATTTGTAATGCAAGTAAAGCCCCATCTCGAGTATGCCATATAAATCTTTTATCTAATGGATACGCTAAGGTGATTTATACATAAACCTTGCAAACTTCAAACTCTCTAACTTTAACGTCAAGGGCAGCACTTCATTGGTATCTCTTCTCCAACGAAACCTAGAGACACCGCCAGCAACGTATGCATCATCTGGGATTGAGGCCCCATCTAGATCAATGGTCAGCCAAGTTTATATTTCTTGAAATCCATTTACTGCTCTTCTATTAGTTCTGCAAATCTGTTTCAATAAATTTCCAACCACTACACAGAACGAATTCAGCTGCCATTCACCCGACCTCTTGATGTGGGGAATGACCTGAACTTCATTTGAAACATCTAACCAAAAACTCCATCATTATCCTTCATGCTCTCTTTTCGATGGTTAGCTATAGTTAAAGGAGAAATTATAATGGTCGGCGTTAATCAATCTCTTTGTGAAACTGTCGCTCACACACTGTCGGGGAATGTCGTGGAGGCAAATGTGGAGGCATATTTGTCCAATACATGTAATGGTTTGCAGTAGTCAATCATCGAAGTCAGTGTTTTACCCTTCATATTTATATAAGTGTGGCACAGGTCTCCGAAGAATTGGAAGGCCGGTTGACCTTAGCGGGAAAACCGAGCCGAGAACCACGATTCGGGGCGCACACAACATCCAGCGTCTTGGCCAACTGTGCTACTATTAGGTTGTCCCAGACGGGGGCAGACATAACTCCGACGCCGCGCGAACCCCCCTGGCGTCGCGCACGGTGCGCGACGAAATTGGACGACTTGTCGCGGTCCGATGCTTCCGAGGGCTAGAAACGCATCCTACAGGGACATGCGGCACGCCTTTGCCTCAACGTTTCTTGGAGATGGTATATGGATATGGTTTCAATGGGGCGATCAGCGACAGTTTATACAAGAATCCTGGTCATGTGGATGGTTTCTAGCGTCAGTATTTGCCAACTACAACTTCTTCGGTCAATTTTTACCCGTGATTATGGTTATACTACGGAAAAAGGCCACTATCACTCATTCTCGGATCAATTGTCCTACTGTTGCCTACCACATTCTGTCGGATCTTAAGTTCCTAGCTAGAAATCTGGTCTGGGAGCTTAAACACTGAGAACATTTCGTGCTCTGCGGCTAACTATGCGTCACCGAGCGCACGTCTGCGTTTCAGCGCCGTGACGTCGCACGCGGCTAGCGCGCGACGTCACGGCGATTCACTGTAGATTTCGCCGGCGGTCTCCTGCATAGCGCTGCATAGCTTTCGAAAGAAAATGATTCGCTCTATCAGAGCATGTATTGCATTTCTTTTTCTTCCTGAATTTTGTCAATTTTTAGGTCGTTGAAGTGAAAAGTGAAAAGTGAGAAGGCAGCCATTTGCGCACTTGTTCTCTCCACGTAGGTTTGTAATTTTTTTTTTGCGCAGTTTTTTTTTGTGTCGTTTGAAATACAATGTACTGTACTACAAGAATCTGTCCTATTTTCTCACTTGCCCTTTATTGATTTTTAGGTCATCAGATTGGGACGTTCGAAAAAGTTTTTTTTTTGCCGACAGCTCCTGCTCTGTGGTTGGACTTTTTGGGCTGATGTTATATGTCGTTCGGAAGTTAGTTGTTGTCTTGTTTAGTAAGAATTTGTGTCGCGTTTATTGGCTCACGCTGATTTCTGTGGAATATCAACAACTGAAGAAGGAAAAAGAGTTGATGGTGAAGACGAATTTTCTCTTTTCGGCATTTTGTTGATGTTCAATAGAAATCAATAAACGCGACACATATTCTAATAGAGCAAGACATTCTCTTTCGAATGACATATAACGACAACCCAAAAAGTCCAACCACAGAGCAGGAGCTGTTGGCAAAAATAACCATCCTCCTTCGGACGTCCCAATTTGATGACCTAAAAATCAATAAAGGACAAATGAGCAAATAGCACTAACACATATTCTTGTAGCACAAAACATTGTCTTCCAAATGCTATAAAAAACTGCGAAAAAAATTACAAACCTAAGCGGAGAGAACAAGTGCGCAAATGGCTACTTTTTCACTTTTTCACTTTTCACTTTAGCGACCTAAAAATCGACAAAATTCATGATGAAAAGAGAAATCCAATACGCACTCTGATAGAGCAAATCATTTTCTTTCGAAAGCTATACAGCGCTATTCAAGAGACCGCCGGCGAAATCTGCAGTGAATCATTGGAAAAACTGCAAGGACTTATGGGACAACCTAATACATGCCTACTACCTTATGATTAACATCACAATAATACCAAGCCCGCCAAATAGGTTAACAAATAACGAAAAATTGCACATTTTAATCATCCTTCAAGGCGTGAGGTTAGCAGGATGCGCTACCTGTCTCAAGAACTCGCCGTCTAAGTCAAGCAAAGCATTCATCTCCCTAGGCCGGTGAGGTAGAATTAGCTTGTCTTGTGAGGGTAAAACACTGACATGTCTATCAGCTCTCCATTATAGTTGTGCTCTCCCAAAAATTTCGAGTAACCGAATATATCCGAATAGCGTAGTTTTTCGATCATCGCGTTTTTTCGAACGCTCGAATACGAATATTCGATTTCGAATAGAATTATTCGAATTCGAATGTTCGAATATTTCTTCGGGCACAACTATACTGTCCATCAAAGTACTTATGTACATAGGTCGAATACACATCCGAATAGTCTCTACGACATCCTTTAGAAGCACAGTTCGCGGCGCACCTTAAACCGAGATCGATTAACGCCCTTATTTGTCCATTTATCATCAATCCCATAGACCAAGAAAAAAGTAAAGGGCAGGAATAAAAGTCGGTGTTAGTCAACACCATCTGGGGTGCGCCACGCACTCAACTTTTGCGGTTTGCCATGGAGGTCATTTGAACGCGTATCTAGCCTATACAATGACTTGCGGTAGCCATTCGATGAACAGTTCAGCGCTCTATCCTTCCCAGGCAAGTCTAGTACCAATTCTCCGACCTCGGATGTGCATGCAACAGCCGGCACCTCCTTCGACTGTGCTCCGCGTTCCCATGGATGAAAAATCCCAAGAAAACATTTGTAAGGGATACACTGACTGCTCCGCTGTGACACGTGTCGGCTCGGCCTTAGATCCACTGCCTAGTCAATCAGGCCTACTTCTTTAAAAATCGAAATCAGGAAGATCCCGGAAGGGCACTGACTTAACCTGTTCGGTGGTCCTCGAACCGGTTTCACCTATGAGTTTACCTTGGGTTACTGACTGAAAACGTAGACACTTTTTTAGTGTGTGATGTTCATCATTTACCCTTTCCATCCGTCTGTGGTTACACTGTTGATCATTGGTTTGGTGAGCAAGAGCCATTCGATGATGGGGTCTGGTAGCTATGCTTACCCTTAAGGATTTCAAACTAAGCATTTATCGGTTTTCGTCCTCTACGCTCTACCTCGCCTTGTTTCGTTATGCCAACTAGGGTATGCCAGCTTTATCCAGACATTGGTTAACCCTGAACCTGGAAAACGACCTCAAAAGTCAACTACGCAGTTAACGGTCCTTATCGATATGAAGTAAAAAGAGAATTTACGTCGCATGCCAAGCCTAGTTGATTATAGCAGCTATTTGACATTTGTCTTTTTTTCTGAGAAAAAGCATTGATTTGCACTGAGATCGATTATTGATGGCCATCGGATGGCGCTGTCATCCGCAGTGGTGGTCTGTGGCAGATGACAGGTGTCGAAGGGCGGCACCGTGCTTGAGATAACGTTGATGTTACACACTGGTATGTTGTGAAGTGCATCCTGAGCACGTGTTCATGTTCAGCAAGGGTTTTCTCGCGCTCGACTTCTGAAGTGAATCAGGGCCGTGCGCAGGAGCGTAGGCGCTTAGCGGAGAATCCACTTAAACGAACGCTTTGTTAGGGCGTTTCCAGCTGAAACATGCCGAGGCAGAATCGAATTTCGCCCTAAATTCAACGTCCCATTGTGGAAACACGGCCTGCAACAAATGCAGACGTTCTGTGTGGGGATGTGCAAGAACGAGGCACTTTTGCACTTCAACAGAAGACCCTAGAATCGGCTTTCCTTTGGATACAGGGAAATATCCGAGCTTGGAACTTTCCGCTAGTACACTTTGTCGATTGTTAAGGACAATTGGCAGTAGAGAAGGAAAGAATAACGACATTGACTTGCGTACTTCTGCAGTCAGGCGCATTCTTGATCGCACTCTGTGCTTGAAATTGGGCTCGAAGAACGTTCGTAGCTTCGAGGGAGCCATCTGTTGAAGGCCGCGGTGGTACTACATATTGATAGAGAAATGTTCGCCGCTCATTCAGAAGATGACCGTAACGAAAACGCCTGCCTTGCTTTAAGAATAAAAAAAAGCGGCTATGCTTACCACTGCTTCCTTTTGAGAAAGAAATCTGGGGATGTGATGGGATCAATGATTTCCTGAATCCATACGAATCTCCAGTAGCGAACACATGAAAGGTACGGCGCTCGGACGGATGTGGAATAGATGCAGTAGCGCATGTGGGACTGACAACGCAGTTGGCAGATAGCGCCGGAACAGCGCGGATTCCAATTCGACTTGAGGATCAATTCTTGCTTAATCCAGGTGGCTAATTTTTTTCTAATGGCTCGTGACATATGTACTACCTGGGCAGGAAACTACGGTGGCTGTTTCGTCTGTTGTTCAGTGCAAATTGGTTTTGAAATACAGGGTGTCTCAAAAAATGTATACACTGCTTGAAAGGTGATAACTTTGCTCACAGTAAGAAGTTAAGGGTTTATATGAAAGCTTAAGGAAACAAACATTTTCTGACACATGGGCGACATGGAATGCGCCATGCACTTGTCTAAAACTTTGCATTTTACGCTCGATTGATTGTGCTTCGCTTGAATACATGTCACAATTTCTTCAAAAGTGGTCGTTTTGATTGGTTTGTGCTTCTTTTAGAGTTTAAAACTTAAAAGTACATTGTGCTTGCGGAAAATGTAGGTATCCTAAAAAATGAAGGTACTATTTGAAACGTTCTAACATTGCAGCTAGTTGACCTTTTGAAGATTTTTTGTTTGAGACTCATATGAAGGGGCAGGCTAACTAGATTTCTGAGCGGTGTAAATAGCTAAGATTGTTCCGCCTGAAACCTTGCATTTCGAAATCGAATGAATGTGCATGGGCTGGAATGCGCCATACACTCGTCCGAAATTTTCCATTTTACACTCGACTGATTCTGCATGGGCTGAATGATTGTTACAGTCTTGTTGCTACTTGGTCACGGTAACCCATGTTGTGCTTCTCAGTTATGCCGACTAACCTCTCCGTTCAACTTGAATGTTGCTTCATCAGTCCTCGGAGAGCGCCATGTAAAATGGGCTCCTGTTCACATTTAAATCGTGCAATAAATAAACTCAAATGTCACGTGTTTTCACATGATTGCCGAGTTCTAAATCATAAAAGAAGCACACCACAGGTTAATCAGGTCAAGTATTAACAAGATTGCAACAGACATTCAGCCCATGCAAAATCAAACGAGTCTGAAATGCAGGTTTTCAGGCAGGAACACGGCGCAACCGTGACTATTTGCACGTCACAGTCATCCGTTACCGTGCGCTTTCATATGAGTCTCAAACATCTTCAAGTGCTTCATTAGCACAAACATTCCAACTACCTGCATTTTTTAGGAAACCCTTCATTGCCCGTAATCCATTGTGTGTTTTTAAGTTTTAAACCTTAAAAAAAGCACAACCAATTAAAGTGGCCATCTTGTGAAGCTTTTGTAACATGAATTCAAGCGAGGCATAATCACTCGAGTGTAAAATGCAAATTTTAGACGAGTGCATGGCGCATTCCGTGCCGCTCATTTGTCAGAAAATTTTTGTTTTCTATGCTTTCATATGAGCCATTAAATTCTTGAGTATCTTTATTGTGAGCAAAGTTATCACCTTTCAAACAGTGTATATATACAGTCCCCTCTCGTTACAGCGCGTTTGAAGGGACCGGAGGAAATCCGCGTTATAACGGGATTCGCGTCCTAACCGGAGTTGAAATTTTTTACACCATTTTACGCACAGATTTGTTTTAAATCGTATATAATGACTAAATATAGCTATAGTGATGAAATATGTGGCCATGGAGAGAGTGTGAAGGCAAAGAACAACTTTAAATTACTAATGAAGCCCTGTCCTCACCACTAGAGATACTCTCTGTTATATGCATAAGTACGCAAAACGAGTGTGAGGAATAACAGAGTACCAAGGGTAGTTAGACGTGATCAGCAGCACACCCAATGTTGCAAGATCTTTTGTTGTGCAAAACTGTCGCGCCATGCGGGAATCGAACCAGTACTCCCGGCCTGCGAGCAAGATTTTTCTCACTACGCTATCAGCGCTGTTAAATCGCGCGCCACATCCAAGACATCCTTGCTGTAGATGGCCTGTCAGCATTATCCCATGATTTCGGAATGTTGAGTGCGATCAAACAGCGCTGCAGTGGAATCCTGGCCGAAAAGCAGAGGATGAAGGCACAAGTGCCGCATCGTGCGAAAGTTTTGGTCGCAACAAAGCATCCTGTAGCAGTATGTAACATCCATCCTAGCAGCTTTAGCCTTAAATCATAAGTGTGGGACATTGTTCGAATAATCAGAGTTTGTTTCCACATCCGTTCTCATTCCCGATAGAGGAAATCTCCCAATGACCGGAAGCTTCTAAAGGCTACCAGGAGCCTTCCACTGTGCTCGATATATTGCTGACTGTGATCACTTGTGGGCCGCACAGGCATGAAAAACGTCTACATGCATCTAATTCGTCGCACAGGTGATGGTCGCGGCTACGAACGAGGCAGTAGAAGGGTAGGCCCTGTCGCAGACCTTCTCAGCATCTTACCGTCTTCATTTTCTGTGTGGGAATGAAATTGAGCTCGGGTCGCGTTATAACGGGAGTCACTTTGAGAGTTTCCCTCAGATCCGCGCTATAACGGGAGTAGCGTTATATCCGACCCTCCTAAGCGGTGTTGATTTGTATTGGCGTAAATTAAGCTGGCCGGGTCCAGAGAAAATCTGCGTTATATCGAGAGTCGCATCTTATCCGGAGGCGTTATAAAGTGAGGGGACTGTATATTTTTCGAGACACCCCGTATTATTACTATTATCATTGTTCATTACATGCGGAGGTTTCCTTATGTGGGTGAGAATAAAGGATAAAGGATAAAGGACGGCGTTACTCAATCCCTTCTGGGATGCGCCAGCGCATTCTACTTCTACGGGATGTCGTGGAGGCGACATGAATGCGTATTTGGCCATACAATGACTTGCGGTGGCCAGCCGATGAACAAGTCAGCGCTTTATCCTTCCCAGACAAGTCTGGTACCAATTCACCGACCCCGGTGGGATGGAAGGCTTGGTTGGCCTGGGCGGGAAATCCGAACCAGGAACCTGGTATCGGGTGCACGCGACAGTCGCGCCTCCTCCGACTGCGCTACACGCGTCCAAAACAAGCAACAGTATTAATTAATTGGGAGTCAAATGGAAGCTACTCATCAGGCGCCTAGGTGAGCCTATACAAATCGTTTGATGGAATAATGACTGGAGTGGAATTTTCTTGCTTAGTCCGAAGTAATCGACAAAAACAATGTTCGTGAAGTAATATTTCCTACAATTTAATCTGGCCCTAGATAAGATAGGTTTGCGCGAGATGCCCCTGTTGGAAGGAGGTCTAACGTGAAGAAAATACCGTAGATTGGTGTGGACCAGCTCGCCCGAGCATTACATATTTTGTGAAACATCTGCAGGTCGAGCTTATGTCTTCCAGAGGCAAGAGTTTGCAAATTGAGATTCTTTTGTGGGTTAAACAAACGTGCTCCAAACTCGACCAGAAATATATCCAAAAGAATACCTTGCATACGTGGTGTTCGTACATGCCATTAGTTTCCACTCACATTTGTCACTTCTAACAGCCTAATGGCTAACATGTCCGTGTGGGACCGAAATTGAGCGGTCGCAACTCTGCCACATATGTTTTTGAAAACAAAAAATTCTCAAGAAGAAATCATCGAGTAATCAACCTTTCTCGTCATATGTGTGGTATAAACATTTTTTATTCTATCCGCCAGCACGCAGTCTCATCATAATTCTTTATGAACCATGCCCAATATCCTTGAGCAGTTTTAATTTTAACTTGAATTATTTCTTAATTTTGTTTATTTTCTTTTTTATTGTTCTCATCTCGTGGACAATGAACCTAGCTGCTAATCGATTATTGATTTTTAGCTTTTTCATTTACCATTTTCTCTGTTCCAGGCAAAAGATCTCGCTGTGGATCACGTGTCGGATGAGAAGTTATCGATTAATATATCGGGAAGGAAGTTCGAGACGTGGAAGAACACGCTGGAAAAGTTTCCGGAAACTCTTCTAGGATCCAATGAAAAGGTACAGAATTCTCTACATTTTGGTTATCTATTTTTAGCTTAGCTTTTGCTTTGTTTTTTATATCACTTTATTTAGTTGTTAAGTGAATTTTTGACTGGATTGACTGAACCACACTCCCACTAAATTGACTGAACTGCTCTCTGAGTTTGTACTGTTTGTTTTATTTTTTCAGTACTATTAGGTTGACAACCAAATTCATGGACTCTCTCGTAGTCACTTCTTCTAGCAAAGATTATCAGCTTATTTGGGCATCAATTCTTTAGCTCTTTCCATTGATTGAAACCAATTGGTCTGTACTTCTCGATACTACTTTTTTGTCCTGCCATTCCGATTTAGTGGGAACTTTTTCAGTCTGAAATTAGAGGCCACGGAGTCACTATTCGCGAACACCTTTGTGAGTACCAACTCGGCCCCTCTGCAACTGAGCCTCGACAAAACAGATGTGCAGCTCTAGGAGATGAAGTTCCCCAACGATCAACAGTCTTCAAATTGTTCAAGAGGTCCCGAAGAGAACAACATCAAAACTGAAGACAAGTGACGCGCCGGACAACCGGTTGCCCTTGATCGTCGAGCTGTAAATAGCGCCATCGAAGAAAAGCTGAGCTTGACACGCGTATTTTGGCTCTCGAATTTAGGTGTTCGCATACCTCTACTGAGAAGATTCTGCACAGCGTTGGCTTCTCTGTAAAGTTCGGTAAGTGGATGTCTCACGACTTGATCCTGTCGCAGAGGAAGCGCGTGGATGCCGCGAAAGAATTTTTGGACCCTCACAAGCAGAAACCACATCTCCACCGACCAGCAATATGTAATGAAAAGTGGATCCCACTAGATAATCGTAAATGTTCTAACCAGTAGCTCAAAACGAAATAGAAGCCGCTGCCAACGTCTAGGCCTGACCCCCACAGGAAGAGGTGATGCTCTCCGTTTGATGGTATCGGGAAGGGGTTATCTTCTGGAAACTCATCGAGAATGATGCCGAAGTGTACTCTTCTTAACGTGACCGCGTGCAGGCTGAACTCCGCCAGAATCGGTTACGACAGCTCTTCAGAAGTTGCATTATCCTTCACCAGAACAACGCCCAGACCACACGTCGCGAACCGGACTCTTGAAAAAATCGAAGACCTTGGCTGGGAGCGTCTAACTCATCCACCTTACACCCCAGACCATGAGCCGAGTGACTGCCACCTTTGCCGCTCGCTGCTGCACTCCTTGGCTGAAAGGAGATTTACGAATGTGGACCAGGTCAAAATGCACCTCCAAAGATTTTTCGCCTCAAAACCCAAAGAATTCTACGGCCGTATGACATACCAGCCACCTGATAAATGGGAAGGGGTTCTGCATTTCAACGAACCTTACTTCGATTAAAGTTTTTTATTAGTTTTTTTAATAAACGCTTTTGTTGTAGATGCTTGAGAGTCCACGAATTTAGTTGCCAACCTAATGTTGTCCGTTGATCTTCTTCTGCCAGGTGGAAATCTGAAAACAATCATGCAAAAATCTTAATACTTTTGAAATATTCCAGCGATAGTGCCTATACGAGCAAATTGCTGTGTTTTTATGAGGCTGTAGAACTGTTTATCTAAATACTTAGTTTTTTGATTTGAAAATATGTTTGAAATTTAGATTGAACGATTTTTGGCAACTAGCTCAAAGTGTGGTTCTTTTTTGATCGCGGTTCAAATATTTTTCGGCGTATCTAAAACTCAGTTGAAGAAATTTTTCTATGGCAAGGACGTTTTTACATTTTACCCTCAACACATGGGCGCGTGATAGCACAGTCGGTGGAGGCGCCGGCTGTCGCATGCTCTCGTTTCAATATTCATATTTCGGGTTCCGCCCGGGCTAACCAAGTCTTCTCTTCCTTTTGGGTCGTAAATTTGGTTCAAGGCTCGTCTCGGAAGGAAAACACTGACTTGCAAAGATATTGATTTTAGCAGTCCTTAATTCTTTATCCTTTATCTTTTTTTCCTCAACATATTTTCATGCACTTGCGTTTTCAGTGTATTTCAACTTTTTCCACGTAGCGATCCGTTCTTCCGGTATCTATTTTTATTTGATTTTTTGCATTTGCATTAATCGTTTGCTGGCTACTGGTGTCTTTTTTCAATGACGAGACTCTGAAAATGACGAATAATTAAAATTTAATTGAAAATATGCTCACGGGAAGGCAAGCTGGGAGCAGCGACTGGGCTATTTCTTAGCCTCTTGAACTCCCGAAAAAAGTCTTTTCAAAAGGTTAGAGAAGTTTAAGAACATTCAGTGTTTGAAGCGGACTAATTCTTGTCACGACTGTATTTAAGATTTATTTTAAGGAATTTTTCTACGACGAGGACACCGGGGAGTATTTCTTCGATCGCGATCCTGACATTTTCCGGCATATCCTAACGTTCTATCGGACCGGAAAGTTGCATGTAGGTCCACTCAGTGTTTTTCCGTGAGCCTTCAAAATTTGAAAAAAAAAAGTTACAGTATCCTCGGCACGAGTGCCTTGTCGCATACGACGAGGAGCTGTCGTTTTTCGGCATCATGCCCGATCTGATAAGCGACTGTTGCTACGAAGACTATAAGGACAAGAAGCGGGAAAACCAAGAACGCCTTCTGGAGGAGCGAATCGAGAACATCGACGCCACCAAGCTCAAGCAGTCCTTTCAGGTGGGTCAACAGGCTCGATGCAGAGACGCAGAGAGCTGCTCTCGCCGTCTGGCTTCTGACCATTTTGTCTCTATGTATTTTGATTGAATTTTCTTATTTTTATAGATTTATGTTTCAGCAAAAAATGTGGGCCGCGTTCGAGAATCCGCACACATCTTCAGTCGCACTTGTTTTCTACTATGTCACGGGTTTTTTCATTGCCGTATCTGTACTGTGTAATATTATAGAGACCATTCCATGCTGGTGAGTCGTGCCATGTTTTCTTGTCATAAACTTTCATTCAACGGTAAATGCTACAAAAATAACTATTATATTTTTAATAAACAGTGAAAAATAAAGTGAACGGACTATTTCCGCATGAAGATTAACCGGAGTGCTTTAGAATTTGAATAAAGAATCTTATTGAGCTTTCAGTGTTTCTTTCATAATATTAGGGGTATATCTAATTTAAGGATGTATGTAAACGTTATTTGAGCTTTTAAACATTTTCGTTTTCTAGTTTTTGGATTAGTGCTTTGGTTTATTGGTTTTAGCCCACTGTGATAGTGTAGAATACAAGTTCGAATAGCATCTGGGAACCAAATTCTGTTTACTTCGTGAGATAAGCAGAGATTATCTATCTATATGCTTAAGGAGGAGAGCTTATCGCTCTACATAGATGCAAATTTACATGTATTGATTAATCGATCAATTTTTTATACCTACAATTTTAGGTATGTAAATGATACTCCTACCTCCTGTGGAGATGCCTATGAGAAGCAAGTAGGTGTTTTTTGTCAATGTTAGTTGTTATTGATCGTTTACAGCAAATGGATAATCGATTGTGTTTCAGTTTTTCGTGTTAGATACTGCTTGTGTTATCATATTTACCATAGAGTATTTGTTACGATTATATGCTGCACCGGATCGATGCCGGTTTCTGAGGTGAGCGATCAGTTGCGGATTCTTTTACAGTTGATCAATCCATAGCCTTCGTTCGTTTGTATTGATCGATGTGATCGGCTCTTTCTACTCTTTCTACGTTCGTCTACTTTATTCTTTTTTATTGCCTAAGTGCTTTTTCCTTAACCTTTTTATTCTTTTCAAGATCTATACTAGGATTTAACTGCAAAGACCACACTGCTTTCAAAAAGGGTGTTACAAGATTTTGTGTAACCCTTATGAATGATCGTTAACACTAGAGTACATAGTAAGGAGTTCCCTTTCTTGGAAAGTCATTCCTGGAGAGTCAGGCGTTGCAACCTATTTCACTTAAGGCCTGGTAGCAAGCTAACCACGAGGCTTGCAGTAGGACGTAAAGGAATTTTCCTATTTTTTGGTTTTTTGAATTTTTCCAGTCATAATTTATGATTAGTTGCAAGAATTGAGCCTAACTTTTAATGCCAATACTACACCAAACTTTGAATGAGTTAAGAGATCTTAAATTTTCCCTTTACATCCACATAAACCTTGGCAAGCAGTCCTAGTTTCTGACATTTTTTTGAGCATTTTGCTTAAGGACTTTTTTGTCATTTTTCTTTCTTTATTTATTTTATGACCCGACTCTATGTCACACATAGGAACACAAAGAAATCATTATAAATTCTTTATGAAAGTCTATAAAGTTACCTTAATTTTCCTCCACAACGTTTCTCCACAACATTTATCCAGAAACCACTAAAATGAGAGCATTAAACTTAGGTAAATATATAATGCAACCGCAGTAACACATCTAAGCTTGTTTTGTGTAGGTCAAACCTGTTAGGTTTTGAAGAAATACGGGGTGGAACTCCCTCTCACCACTTATGGTTTAGAAAGCGTTTTGTAAATTAAATTGAAGTGATGTTGAGTTAAGAATATGCGGTTATTTTCGGTTGTTTTCACCTGGCCTTTGTGCTGTCAATTGATTTTTCAGTAAAAAGGAGTTTTTCAGTCCTCCTTATTGGTGGCAAAAAAAAACTCAACTTAGCTGGTACTGGTAGTTATTGGTGACTACATTGGGAGGCTGGAATTCATCACCCAGTTACAACCTGTCGGAGTACCAACCGATCATGCAACCTATATGTGGGTGGCACACCCATATGACATTATTGGTATGCTGTGTTCCCCTTCCCATGTGGGCCATATTCACGACTAGCACCACTTCGTTTTTTCTAAGATAACACTTTAAAGGCGACTTCACCTGTATCGATCTTCACCAACTTCGAAACATAATATGAAATCCAATTTGGTTCAGTGTTTAGTAGAAGTTGCTCAAAGGCTTACAGTTCTTTGTCGGACTCTACATATTAAGTGGGTGCAATCCAAAAACGTTTAAAAAATCAATTAAATAAATCGCGAGATAGTGTAGGCTGCATTCTGATCATTTGGGGTAACAAAAATAGGATTACTCCATTTTTTAATATGTCTAAAATCTAAAATCATATTATTTATATCATATCTAAATCTAGTCTTCCAGTGGTTTGCATAAGAGCCTACAAAACCTACATTTGCCCCTTTACAGAATTAGGGAAAACCGTGTTTAACCCTACCAAAACCCGTCCTTTTAGGGAGTGTACAAAATGCTTCACATGGAAACTTATAATGTTTTTCAATGGACTTTAATGGGATACCGTGTGGCTCTGAATGCTCTGCACTGTTTGGCTTTCTTTCACTGGAAAATAGACCCAATTAGCTTTTTTGGGGTATACTGACGAGAACTGTCAGAGGAGCGGTTAAGCTCTTAGCACCGGGTTGTAAATCACAAATCATGCCACACTTTCTAGCCTACAGGATTCTCAAGAAATTTAGGATCTATCCTAATCGGGAGGGGCAAATCGTAAAGTGTCAGGTGCGTGCGTCGTTCTATAGCGCACAACTACATCCCCTGAATTTAAATAAGTAAAGGCTTTCGCAAGATGGGAATGCAGCTGAAGGTGTCGTAGAAACCCAAGCAAGGGAGCAAGGGATTAGAGATGCAAATATTTTTATTTAACTTATACCTTATAAATGCCTGTGCCACTTTGGTTGTTTCGTGTATACCTGTTTTCAAGCTTAAATTTAATTTCAAGAAAATTTCTCAGAGCTTTATATTCTTGGTGATCTTCTATTGCTTGCACCAATCAGCTACTTCCAGGTCGATAATGAGTGTGATCGATGTGGTGGCGATTCTACCGTACTATATCGGCCTCGGTCTGCAGAACAACAAGGACGTGTCGGGAGCGTTCGTCACGCTGCGAGTGTTTGTACGTGGCTTTGTTCTTCGTTTCACGCTCTTTTTCTCGACGACTCCTCTACGCCGGCCGGCTCCGACTCGCCGACGCTGTCGAGCTGTCCTCATTCTGTCCCTTACGCTCTTTGCATTCGAACAAGCGAAGTGCCTATTCGCTTTCCCTGAAGTCTTCTCTCGGCATCGCATCTGGAAAAAGGCCTCCGCACGCGTCAAATTACCGCGCCTATTTTGCTCCACGCGGGGGACATCCGTAGGGATCCGAGTCAATCGCTAGGTATGGGAAGTGGAGAACACATTGGCTAAGGAACAAGTACATGCGCTTTCTTAGGATGAATAACAGTCGGTGGGAGATTCCGCTCAGCTCTCTTCAATCGACTTTGGCTTTCGCTTGATTTTGCGTCCAGGTTCATCTTCCCAAGTTGGTTAATTCGTAAAAAATGGTCTGAAAAAGCAGCCCGACAAACTCTTCTATTGAGTTGATGTCCTGACCATATATGCTGTCAAGCTTCCTCTATTATATCACGTGTAAGTCGAAAGCATGGCGTATACTTGATAGTGAATCAGCAACCATCGCCATCTTTTCAGCCTTCATTTGAGCACCACCCGCGATTCCTCTTCTTACTCGACTAGAAAGTTAATTTCTATGAACTGCTTTGGTTTACGCCATGTATTAGCTAACGGGGCAACTTCGTGGATAAACTTTGACACTGGTGATGAACAGAGGCTTCACGATAGTTCATTATAAACACGCGAAGTTCTAATTCCTTCCTCTAAACTGGCGCCTTCAGAAGAGCTGTGTCTTTAATTGGTTTCGCCGTGAAGTCCAATCTGACCGTTGTGGTCGCTTCCAATCCACGGATTCTTCTGCCAGTACTCGAGCATCTCTAAACCTGTCTAAGATTTTCGCGATTTTCCATGAAAAGACCGATTTTTCAATAATTCCTATCGATTGATAGACTGATTTCATTTATTTACTGTGAAGCCTTTATAGTCTTCTATCGTTGTCTAGATGAGTTAGTCGGATCACCAAAAGCTGTAAGCAAATATTTCTAGTATTATACCAATCAATATTGATTTTTCGTCAATCAATCAATATTATCTATTTGTTGAGAAAAATATCCGATGTCTATCACACAATTTATCGATTCATTCTGTCTATGCTTTGGAACGGAAATTTTTTACGTAATGCCAGCTTCGTTTGATGAGCGACATATTTGCATTGATCGATATTGATCCCTAAAGGATAAAGGACGTCCTCCCTCTTTGGGGTGCTCTACGCATTTTACATCTACGGGATATTGTGGAGGAAATTTGAATACGAATCTGGCAAATACAATCACTTTGGAGGCAAGCCGACGGGCAAGGCAGTGTTTTATTCTTCGCAGACGACCGTATTACCCCGAAGATTTCACTTACCCCGAAATGATGGAGCGGATGATGGCTTGGTTGACCTGGAGGGAAACCACCAAAACATGATTTGATTCGGGGTGTAAGCGAGAGCCGACGCTCCCACCGACTGTGCTACGTGCGCCTTACTGACCTCTTGGTGGATTCAAACCTCGTGCGGCCACTAATTTTGCGCCGACGCACATACAATCATCATGCACATATCTTTTGTATATATCAGGATAGAGTGACTTCTTGTGGGAAAGACGCTATCGGTCTCACTGTTACATTCCTCATAGATCGTCATTTCTATATCAGGTTGTCTTCTACCCATTCGCTGGCCTTGTCATTTATATGGATTTATTTCAGCGAGTGTTCCGAATCTTCAAATTCTCCCGACATTCACAAGGTCTTCGGATACTCGGCTACACGCTAAAATCATGTGCGTCCGAGCTCGGATTCCTCGTGTTTTCGTTGGCGATGGCGATCATCATCTTCGCTACCATCATGTACTACGCGGAGAAGAAGGTCAACGACACCAGGTACTGTCGCCGTCTTCGTTGTCTATATATCTTCCTGGTCACACGAAGCTCTTGATAAGTTATGTGGTCATCCTTAGGCCGGATGCCTACAGGCTGTTCCAATTTAATTGCTTTCTATTTTGCAATTTTTCGCCGTATTTCTTTTAAATGTGAAAAATTTCAAGGAGTGTCGCTTCCATTTTAAGGTTCACCTCGATTCCTGCGGCCTTCTGGTACACTATAGTTACGGTACGTCCATCGTTTTATATATTTTCTAGTTTTTGCGTTTTGGCAGAGAACGCTTAATCAATATATCGATTTTAGCTGACCACGCTGGGATATGGTGACATGGTACCGTCGACGGTAATGGGTAAGATCGTCGGTGGTATCTGCTCACTGTCCGGTGTGTTGGTGATCGCCCTACCAGTTCCCGTGAGTTATTGAACTTTTTGGTGACTTTATCGATTTTTCACTGTCGATTTTCTTTTAAATGTCTAAAAAATATTTTTGTTTTTGTTTTTGCCAATCAGTTCTTGTTGGATCCTCGCAAGGACCTCACTTTCAGGTCATTGTGAGCAACTTCTCTCGTATTTACCATCAGAATCAGCGAGCTGATAAGCGACGAGCGCAGAAGGCAAGTGACGGAAGACCGATTTCACTAATTTGTCGATTACCTCGTCGTTGCTTCAGAAGGCTCGCTTGGCTCGAATACGAATTGTGAAGAACGCGTCCGGTCAGGCGCTGTTCAACAAGAAGAAAGCTCACGAGGCTAGAATGCAGGCCTTTGAACAAGGTTTGTGTCAAGGCGCGTGCGGATGCGAAGCGTTTTGTGCAGGTTTTCGGCCTTTGTTCACTGTTCACCTATGCGTATGAAATCCATGGACAGCGGTTCCAAGCATTTGTTGGGTTGTTCCCTTAAATTTCAGCCTCACATACGCCAAAACCCATTTTTCTTCGTTTTTGAAGATTTTTGAGACCTCCACTGTACTTGCTGCTTTTGATGTAGCTTTAGCTTTACCCAGGCTGAACCGTTTCATGGCAATGCTATTTTAGGGCTACTATCATTCGACGCTCTTCGAGACGAGGACATCTTCGAGATACAACATCATCACTTACTGCAGTGTCTGGAGAAGGCCACGGTATGTTCGGGGCAGCGGTAGCTCATCACTGACTTCGTGATGGCACTGTCCCCCTTATCAACGGCTTAATACCTGCTTTAGCGCTGTAACGCTCTCAGCCGCTTCTTCCCTTCCTTGGTGGTACTGTAGAGCGTTAGCAATTCGTTGGCCGCACGCAAATCTCCTTCTGTTCCCACTAACGTGCCAAAATTGTCCACCGAAATCCTACTGCCTGGGCGCCGCACTTTTCTCTATTTGGCGACGGAGATTATTCCTAAACCAAAAATCGTACTGCTATTCGTTACCTAGTTCAAATTGAAGACAGTCGTTTGCGTAATCGAACGCCTTATGGATGTGCCATGCGTTCTTTCGAAGATGCATTTTTCACTCGAATAGGGTGAATTTCTGGTTGATGGACCAGTTCCGATTCTTACTACGTTCACCTTCGGACAAACGGTATCCAATGTTGAGCGCAGCCATCGAGAATTCAGTTAGCCGCCCTTTAAAGCGTTCCGTTATTGCAGACAAGAGCTGGCACTGATTGAATGGCACTGGATGCCGCAAAACTAAAAGGACCACCAATGCGTTCAGTTTCTCTTCAAGGAACTAACACCTGCCGGGGCACTATGTGTGCCACGTGAGAGGGCGAGAGTAAATCTTGATGGCACCTGTTTAAGTTTGTCGATGAGCGGCGGGACGACATACAACTCCAGTAAGTTGTTAGATGGATGTCTAGTAACGATCAAAACTCTTCCGCCAGGCGGGACTCGAACACGCACCTTCTGCTTTCCGGGTAGCGATGCTACGCCTTACACCACCTGCGCTGTCTGATCGGACGAACATCCACGGTATCCTTCTATCAAGCACACACCTATCAGCACTCACCCATATCGGGATGAGCCAGCCGCTGATATCAGCATGAAACCGGTTAAGCTGGAGGCACTCGAAGAAATGATTTTTAAACTTTGCTTGAGCCTAGAGCGGCTGGTATAGAAGATAGAAGGACATCGTGAACGTTTTGTTCGATCGAGCAGCCTGCAAGTGGTGGCGGTCTCTATGAGGCCAATAAGCTAGTGACGCTCGGTACTGATCAGTAGGATCAGAGGCGAGGGGTATATACCAACTTCATGTCGAATTGGAGACTTTTCAAGTCAAATTGAATACTCTTCTATTCTAGCGTAAGACTTTCGAAATCAAAGTGAACTCTTCCAAACTGAAATGAGCTTCTTCTACCTTAAACTAGAGACTCTCCAAAAAGATTAGGATAAGGATAAGGATAAAGGACGGCGTTGCTCAATCCCTTCTGGGATGCGCCAGCGCATTCTACTTCTACGGGATGTCGTGGAGGCGACATGAATGCGTATTTGGCCATACAATGACTTGAGGTGGCCAGCCGATGAACAAGTCAGCGCTTTATCCTTCCCAGACAAGTCTGGTACGAATTCACCGACCCCGGAGGGATGGAAAGCTTGGTTGGCCTGGGCGAGAAATCCGAACCAGGGACCTGGTATCGGGTGCACGCGACAGCCGCGCCTCCTCCGACTGCGCTTCACCGCGCCCTAGATTAGGATAGTTTTATAAAATTCAAAAATTTTTTAGTATAACTTTCTTTGAAGGTTTAACCCATCTACCTAATAAGTGAACACATTCTTTGAAATTTTGCAAAAAATTTTTTGGAAAACAATTATTTGAAACTTGTTTTAAAGAGCAGAAAGGCGGTATTTTTAGACCAAAAAATAAGAGAAAGCGCAGTATTCTCTTCCGAGAGGTCACGATTTTTATTCAACTGGTAGCAGAATTTCTGTTTGCATGGAGTTTAACGCCTATTTACGATACAACAATAATAACTGTAAAGAGCACACATATCCTCACTTTTATAGTTCACGTAAGTGGCATTTACACTACCAATAAAATTAAAGTTGTAACTTTTTGATGACGCGATCTGGTTGTTTAATGAGCTATATGCTTGCTTCTTTGCTGTGCCTTGAGACAAAATAAATTCTTCTTCTTCTTCTTCTTCTTCTTCTTCTTCAGCGTTTGTCCCGCATCGTCCGCTGTTCTGGTGTTCCGCTTTCCTATTACCTCGAAGTTAAGACCTATCTTGCGACGATGTCTCCTTCTCCACGCAGAACGTGGCCGTACCATCGTACGCGAGCTTCGCGCACCTTGTCCGCTATCGGCGCGACACCGAACTTCTGCCGAACAGCATCCTCTCTGATGCGGTCCATTCGGGTGACTCCAGCCGTCTTCGTCTCCATGACGCTGAGGCGCGTTTCAACTTCCTTAGTCACAGGCCAACACTCAGCGTCGTGCATCGCTACCGGCCGGACGACCGCTATGTAGATCTTCGGTTTCAAGCGCTCCGGTATCTTCTTGTCGCAGAGCACGCCAGTCAAAGAGCGTCACTTGGACCAAGCTGCACTCACGCTTGAATTCACCTCAACCATCAGTTTGCCTCAGACGCTATTGCTGACGCCAGGTACTTGAAGACTACAGTAGGTGGGAGCTCAATGCCATTAACCCTGATGGAGTTGGACTCGGTAAAGTCCGTGGTTAGGTACTCGGTCTTCTTCACGTCCAATCTGAGTCCAAAACGCTCCAAGCGATCACACCAAGCTTGCACCTCTCGCTCGAGTTTTTATCTTCGCAAGCGAGCATAACGTCATCAGCATAAAGCAATGTCCAAGGGACGGTCTTCTGAAGATCTCGTGTGATGGCATCCATGACGACAACAAAGAGGAGGGCGGAAAGTGCAAAACCCTGGTGTACCCCGACAGAGATGGGAAACTCCATCGAGGTTCCAGCTGAGCTTGAACTCGACTCTTTGGACAAGACTAGAGAATTCGCACCCACTCTGTGAGCTCTTCAGCAACTCTATGGTGTCGCAGGGCGTACCATATCACTTCACGCGGTACACGGTCAAAGGCCTTCTCCAAGTCGAGGAAGGCGATATGCGCTGGCTTCTGTTTCTCGCAATGCTTCTCTATCAGGAGGCGAGCGGCATGTACTCTGACAGAGCGGGAGTTGTTGGGCCGTGTCCCGGAGCCGCGAACTGCCCAGCTACGGCCCAAGATCTGCTCAGCTACTGCCCAAGATCTCCCCAGCTATGGCACAAGAATCTCAGTCATGATTTTTGAGGGCAGCACGTGCTGCCCGAGCTCGGCAGCACATTCTCCCTTCGAAGTGAGCAGGACGTGCTGCCGTGCTCGGGCAGCACGTGCTGCCCTCAAAAATGATGAGTGCTGCGAGCGGGGCAGGTGGTTCCGCCCACTTTTGCATTCTTGGGCCGTAGCTGGGCAGTTCGCGGCTCCGGGACACGGCCCAACTTCTCCCGTCCGGCCAGAGTATGGCATCAACGGTGCCACAGCTGGCTACGAAGCCGCGCTTGAGACAAAATGAATTCCCCACTTTGATTACCCAACTTTAAGGGGTCACAAACGACTGTCAGTTTGTGTAAATATTCTCTAAACTAGCGAGGAGAAAGTTTTAGTTTATTGTTTTTGTCTAAATATAAAATTTTATAAAATTATTACACTTACAGAATCGAGGCAGGTAAACTAAAACTTTCAATTAATGGTAAACCAAGAAGAATGTTTTCTTTGAACGCACAATTATTCTAAACATCATAATGAGTTTGTAGTTTAAAGGGTATTTCGATTTGTAGGAGCTCACTTCAATTTCAATAGACTTGGAGCTAGCCTACAATAGTGTCTAATTTGATTTGAAAAGTGTCCAACTCGAAGTGAAAATGGTATATATGCAGTGACTCAGTAGACGAAAACACTGCAGCAATGATGGGGAGCTTATGTGCCTAAACTCGAAACTATAAATGGGTCAGAAACAGACTATACCATGGAGAGCGAAGTGAGTCATTTTAGCATTCAACGCGAATGGATGTTGTCTGTAAGTCAGAGTCAGATTTCCCAAGGTGAGAATAAATCACCATCCTGATAATGTCAGTTTGTTGGGCCTCGGATTTTCGCATGACCCAGGTAACCTCAATTTGTGCTGGACTGGGACCGGATTCACCAACGACTTACAGCAATTTTACATAGAAAATTATAGCCGAAATCCCTGACAGCGCGGCTTATCAAGCGATATGGTGCCGCGTTGTCTGAGTTTTCCGCTGTGAATTCTCTGTTAAAGTTTGTAAGTCGTTTATGAATCCGACCCCTTGATCACAAATAAATCGAAATTGGATGGGTGAGGCGGTGCTTAAAGCCGACCTTGTTTCTACCTTTGTCAAAAGTTGAAGGATTGGAACCATGTCGTTAACAATCACCATGACCGCCCACAAGCTCGAACAGTTGGCATTTCTACGCTTATTCCAAGGAATATCGGAAGAAGTACATTTCGTCCAGTGCCGCTCAGAGCACCGAGGACGTGCTGCTTTCTAACGGTTGAGGATTCCTGGATTTCTGCAGGAACTTGTAGGACTGCCCAAAGTCCGTGACAGTCGTCATGTTACAGAAACGAATCGAGCGGAAAACATGCTTCTACAGTCCAGAGTATTAAGCCCCATTCTCCAGTGTGCATTCGAGGAGTAGAAATTTTTTCAATAAAATTTCTCGTCCTAAAACTAGACTAGAGTCTAGGTCTACTACTAGCCTCTCTCATACCACGAATTTGACACTTTAGGAGCGAGAATTCGTCGAAAGTGATGTCGCGTTCGACGGTGGCCACTCCACGCCGCCTATCTCAGAATCCTCATCGCTGAGCACTGTGAAGATGAAGAAACGCAAGCGGAAATGGTCGGTTTGGGGTTTGATGCTTAACGGGAATAGTCCTTTTCCGAAATGAGCCCTTGAGAGAAAAATTGCTCTCAATTTTCTCTTCAGGTGCTGTGTTCGTGATGGAAACGACGACGACGATGTCGAGGAGGAACGGGAGACGAGGGTCACCTTCAATCAGAGCATGAATCAGGTTTGTGCTTCTTTTTTTGTGAAGGCAATGGAGCTGCCAAATGTGAGGCTGATGATGAGGATTCCGGCCGACAACAAGTGGCTTTCATGGATTCCCGTAGTCCCGCAGTTTACTTTGTTCATATAATACTGTGACCCAATTTACTTTGTACATATAGCTTGATTCGTGAATTGAAGCGAAGCCCCATTTGGGTTCTATAGGTATAATTGTGGTTACATATGCATTTTGGTGTGAAACTGGACACTTTAACTGGGTACCTTCCATTCTGTCATTCCTCAACGAAACGAGCTTCTTCCACATTAAGCTAGAGGTCTCCAAAAGGTTTGAACAATCTTTTGCCCAAGGTAAATTTCTTTATGAATTTTTTCAAAGTTCAGTTCACCTAACCAATAAGTGGCCATATTGTTTGAAATTTTGTAAAAAGTTTATTTTTTGAGAAAAAATAGTTCAAATCAGTTTCTTTAAGCCTCAAGTCCAACGCAACAAGCGCAACAAAACATCGTTATGAGAGCTTGCAACCTCGATAACAGCCACTTGAGGCTTAAAGAAACTGATTTGAACTGTTTCTATCAACACCATCAGCTTCACTGGTCCCCTGATGATCTCAGCGGCCAGCTCATCCCGGATACGGGTGGGTGCTGATCGGTCCCACGAGGTGTGGATGTTGCGTTCGATCAAACGGCGCCGGTGGTGTAATGGCGTAGAGCATTCCCGCCCGGTCAGAGGGAGGTGCGGGTTCGAGTTCCGCCTGGCGCTAGAAGTTTTGATCGCAACAAAACATCGTTATGTGAAAAAAATAATTGTTCAAAACCTGTTTTAAAGAGCAGAAAGGCAGCCATTCTTTAGTTGCCAAAGAGCAGGTAGCGCCATGCTTTCGTCCAAAGCGTCGCGATTTTTATTCGATTGACAGCCGAAATTTCTGTTCGCATGGAGTTTCACATCTGCCTTGTAAACGATACACAAAAATAATTGTGAAGAGCACAAACATCTTCACTTTGATGCTTCATACAAGCGGGATTTGCACTATCAATCAAATAAAAATAGCGACGAGCTTTTTGAGTACATGTCGGGATCTTGTCTTTTAATGCACTAGATATGGCTGCGTTACTGAAAATTTAATTTATAATTTTTCCTTAAAAATATAATTTTTATAAAATTATTGCGTTCATTGAGGCAACTGAGCTAAAAAAAACTCAAAAAGGTAATATCAAATTTTCCTTGAACGAAACAGTCTTCTAACCATCTTGGAGAGTCTGCAATTTAACCTGTAAGAAGCTCGCTTCGATTTGGAAGACGTTCAGTTTGTTTTTAGAAGCATCAAGCTTGTTTAGAAAAGTGTCCAATTTGACCAAGAAACGACGTAAAATACCTTGCTTTGGTTCTCTTCGAAACTTCGTCAATTGCTCAATTGCATACACAGAGTGTCCTATGAAAATGCATACATATGCAGTTGGAATGCTCAAAAAAAATAGTCTTCTTACGGGGTTCAAGTCCCGAACAGGCGTTTTAATCGCATCGCTGTAATAACTTGCCACCTAGGTAACAGCCATTTGAGGCTTAATAAGAGCTTTGAGAAAGGGAGGAGCATTTAGTTCACCGAAATGGCGATCCGACCCAATAAATTAAAAATTTATTTTAACTTTTTAAGTCGTAGTTAGCCTAACCTGTATGGCGTTTGGTTTGATTTTAAAAATGTCCAAATTAATTTGTCAAGTTCTTGGTTTGACACGAAACTAGTGCTTTCTCATAAACAAAAGTTTCCAACTCAAGGTGGGCTTTTGCGATACTATTTTGACAGGATGTAGGGCCCTGTGAGCGAAGTCCAAAGCCACATTTGGTTTTTGCTTAACGCTTTTTAAAGACCTGAAAGGTCTGAAAGCGTGCGCGCAACTATAATCAACCACTACGACCCCACACGAGATTTACCTTGTCGGCGCAGTCGGTAGGAATGCCGCTTCATGGGAGCACACAAGGAGCTTTAAGTTCGAGTCGTCGTACTGCGGAAATTTCGCACATATTAGTGTGTTGTTATTACGCTTTCTCATGCTCACAGGAGTCAATTTTAGACCACCAATGCTTACAGCAAACCAAGGCTGTCTATTTGCGCCTCCATATGCGCCAGTTTTTTTTCAATGGTGCGTATTTGCACCATCACCATATCACACCATATCAGCAATCATACGTAACTGCACACAAATACGCGTACCTTACAGTTGAATATTATGGACCCGGGCTACTTCGGTACATAAATATGCTAAAAATGTCGTTCTCACCTGAACGTCGTGTTGTCGGCCGACTACTTTTCACCTTTACGCTGGACTTCACTTCTGCGACAAGGGTAGATTGCGGTTGCGTATGCCATAAAAGGATTCCTCCTGGACACCATATATAGAGATATCGACTGTCAGGAAGAAGAGGCGGTTCAAATCAGAGGTAGTACAATGAAAATGGGACCATTCTATGTCTGTCATGTGCGTGGGTGGCAGCTGGATACGTCGATGTTCACCCAGTGTCCTTCTCTGAACCCACAGATTACGCGTTGAACGAAGAAGAAGTGATCGTTCCTTGCCAGGGAAAAGGGATTGTTCCTCACTGGCTTTTGTAAGATGCTGTTGGTGTGATAAGCGCTTGGGTTTCACTTGTTTCGTAATTTTGAACCACGGCTGCTGACTAAATGGGAAGAGAAGTAAGACTTTTTATTTCCAGAGAAATAATATGGTGCAGATATGCACTGTTGAAATACTAGCGCATATGAAGGCGCAAATAGACAACCTTGGTTTGTTGTAAGCACTGATGGTCTAAAATTGACTCCTGTGAGCATGAGAAAGCGTTATAACAACAAACTAATATGTGCAAAAACTTCCGCAGTACGACGACTCGAAATTAAAGCCCCTTGTGTGCTCCTATGAGGCGGCACTGCGATCGATTGCGCCGCCGAGGCACATCTTGGTGTGTAGTAGGGGTTGATGAGAGTTGCGCACACGTCTTCACACCTCTTTTTCAGGTCTTTAAATAAGCTTTCAGCAAAAACTGACTGTGGTTCTGGACTCCTCTCACACGGCCCTACATCCTGTCAAAATAGCATCGCAAAAGCTCACCTTGAGTGGAAACCTATCCTTTCAGAGGTATAACGTTCCTCGATTTCAGATCCACGAGACGACGCCCGACGAGAAGGTGGAACTGCACAACATCTGCGTGTCACAACTCTGATCCGCCTCTGCCCTGAACTCCATCGCCTGGTGAAAACTATGCTATCCACCTTGATTTCTTCGTGCTCACTGAATCAGAACGCATCTTTCATTGACTCGCTTCACGTGGTCCCCTATCACATTCGAAATGATCAGGTGACGCACGCTCGTATGTGTTCTGATTTCTCTTCTTTCAAATGGATCAAATTGTCAGATGTTCTACGTTTATTCCTTGCGCCATCTATCTCAACTCTCAACTCGTTCGTTGAATTTTTGTCGTCGATCAATCATTCTACATATTGATTATTACATAATTACATATGGAAAAATTTCTAATCAGATAAGTAGATACGGGTAAAAATTATTTTGTCGTCATTGATTAATTCTATGTCATTAAATATGTGTACCATGAAATAATTTTGTGTACTAAAAACAATCGCTTCGAAATCCGACCGGGTCCCAGTTTCAAACGTTTAAAAAAATAAGGCAATGTATTAACTTATAGACTACCATCTGGAGTCCCGAGATATGTATGTATACGGGTGTCAACGGCGACCTTCTTTATCTGGTCACCTGTCACCAGTCGCCTGCCGTCCCGCTGATCATCGAATTTCTCGAGCGGGCGCCAGCGGCGCCTCCATTCATCCCTGTCGCGTGCCAGAGTGCTCCAATACATCCTCCTCGCTCGAGGGACACGAACAGCGTCATATCGTTCGTTCAGGGCTTTTACGAAGAAGTCCGACCAATGCGTCCTTGTGTTCTTTTGACTTCTCGCAGAATCCTGTCGGTGATTGTCCAGCGGGTGTCTGCGAAGCGCATTACGTGGTCGGCCCACTTAATTTTCAACGACATTGCTCATGCGATAGCTGTCTTCGAGCATCTACGAATTTCGAAACTGTGAGCTTTATATTATAGGTGAGAAAACCAATGAAAAAAGCCTGAACCATAGCATTATAAAGAGCGGACTTTGGACAGTAACAAGAAATAGTTTGCCAAAAATTGGGCAAGAACTAATCTACTGCACCCATCGCGAGTCTTCCAGGTCAGCAAAGAGGATCACATTAGGTGTTTGACGAGTTATTGTTGGCATCGTTCAAAAAGGAGACCTGAGATAAACCACTAGATTAGAGCTGATTAGAGCCTGCGAACGAAGAAAAAAATCGGTTCCAAGTGTGCCCAACAGTGGTAAATAAAATGCTCTGTCCGAGTGGAAACTCCGAATAGTTGTAAAGCTTATCCGTAGAAAACTGAAGAATTTGGATTTGAAAACTTCTCGGACAACATTCAGAGGAGTAATCTTACCGAGTATACGCATTCAAATCGCCTTCACGACATCCGATAGAAGTAGACTGCGCGATGCATCCCAAAACAGTTTGAGTAGCGCCGTTCTTCATCCACTATCTTTTTAAACGAAATAGTTGATTCTGGAAGAAGTCATGATCATTTGAATTTCAGGACGAAAACGAAGGAAGCTTTCCGTCCCACCTAATTATAGACCTTAGCAGCGTTGCATTCTTCTACCCAATCACAAGGCAGGTCAATGAACTTCCCGTGGAGACTCCCAAAAAGGCCTATTGAGGTCTGTAGGGGATTGCCTGGAAAGCACTGCAGTGGATTTCAAATTTTCTGCGGGTATCTGGGTAGGTCAAAAATGGGAAAAAATTGTGGTACGTTCTTCAGTGCGGGCTATTAAGGAAAAAGTAACACCTTGAATGGCCTTGTGATACTCAGAAACTAACCTTCAAAAGGTTTGGAGCTTTACTCATGGTCTGGTAAGCTGATAAATTCCTGGAGCTTCTCGATGAAGCCGCAGCGTACATTCACATGAATCATCCATAGCGTCGGCAGAAGCAGGGATGAGCAGAAATTTCTTCAAGAAAAGCGGAACGCGGAATACGGAACGGAAGAGCTCAAAACCGGGCGGAACCCGTAATGCGAAACACAGAAACGGAAATGACTCAGAACTCGTTACTTCGTTTAATTTTGTAAACCATGTATCGATACTGGTAGCGATCACTGAGTTAGCGTTAACGAATTTAAATATTAAGCGGGCAAGGCAACATGTGACTTTTTTCCTGCAGCATATAACAATAGAAAATCCCCATGTTCGTATCGTTACCGTGTTGAATTTTCAAACATTACTGTGACAAGAGATTCCGCCACTCATGGCCAGAGATTCCGCCACTCATGGCACTTAACCGGTCTCGCTGAATGTCCCAGATCTATCCTAATTGGGAGTGACATCTAAGGTTACAGTTGCGATCAGCTGACACGACACCGACACGGGTACATACCATGGTATCATTTCGCTGTAGCTGAAGCTCTGCAACAAACTCAAAGGAGGGTGGAGAGGAAAGACACCGCTCGCCCTCCTCCGACGAGGATAGATCCAATGTCCTCTATGGATAGCACTGTTAATGAGTCAAGAGTGCTCATAGAACTCTGATCTAGAATGGGGGGGGGGTTCAGGCCAGACCTAAGATTATCAGGGAAAAGACAAGTATGATCTGGATTTGAATCTTGATTCACACACCCATGAAACCTCTGTGGTCTCATACTTTTCGGTAGTACGTCGTTTCAAGAGAAGAAAAAAAGAATCCAATTTAGTTATCACAGTGTTCCAACATCAGGATGCACCACCAGTTTGAAAGCAAAGCTTTGTCACAGAAAATATGACGCATAGTTTATCTCCTTCTTCAGCATTTCGTTTATGTTCAATAGATAAATGAAGTCAGCGCAAACCATCAATGAGTGATGAATTACCATTTCCGCTCCGTCTTCCGGCCTAAAGCAGAGCGGAGCACCGAACGGAACGGAACGACTAGAACGGTCGGAAACCGGAATTCGGAACACATAAACGGAAATTCCGCACATCCCTGGGCAGCAGCGACTGGGTGACCGAGTAGAAAGTAATGCGAGCTTGCGGTAGAGTCGGTGGTTCGGTTCTGGGGCAAAGTTTGGGATTGCTAAGTAGACTTTTTTCCGTTTTTGTAACTTTGGAGTACATCGCTGACCTTGGAAAGTCGCCGTTTTCGCTTTTTGTGTTGTTTCAGGCCGTCTCCAAAATGTGCAAATCAATATTAAGATTCCCATAAAGTCAACGATGATGTTACCGATGTCAGGATATATTCTACATTTTACAGAAAGGACAATCGGCAAACCCCACTTATAAATTCGAACCCTTGACAAATCCCCGGTAAGTCAGCAACGCCTTCACTGCGCCACACAGTCTATTTGCAGTTAACTATTCATCTCAGTGTATCTTGCAGCTTCCTTCAGAAAACCCAACAAAGTGCAAACTTTTAAGATCTAGCTATAATTGAATTTTTGAGCACGACAATGCCATTCCAAGCGTCGTTTTTCCCTTACAGCCTACTCTGAAGTGCTGCAGTATTTGTAATTTAACCTAACTAGATGCCCGCAATAAATTTGAAACCACAGCGGTGCTTTTGACAGTCTTCTATTATAAGACTCAATAGGCCACTTTGGGAGTCTACACGGGAAGTTCATTGAACTCCCTTGGAAGGAGTGCTATCCAGTGGTCCGTGAACAAAGCTGGCCTGAGTTCGAACTGCTCAGAAAGCGACCAGGAGTAACCTCAAAGGCAAGCGGATGAACGGCATTGATGGCGAAAATTGATAGAAACTACGAACCCTGCAATTGCGTGGATCCTTACCCTATCATTGAAAAGTTTACCTACCACTAAACTGGGTAGGTAGTATGCTCCGTGTGTCGTTCTAACATCAAAATAGAGCGCTTCTTCTACAGGCACAGTATGTTTAAGTTAAAGGTTTATGAAGCTCATGCAATGAAAATGAACGAATAATTCTGAAGCAGACTCAGCACATCATGGACGCGGTTATCACATATCGACATACTTGAGATCACATTAAAACGGGCACATTTGAATAATTATGTAGCCTCGAACCGGGCAGTCATTATATCTTTAGAAACGGTCAGCATCAGGAAGGAGGAAACTAGGCCTCCAAACGAACGACTTCGAGTTCTGTTGTGCGGCTTGGCAGTGGGCTAAACACGTGATCAGCTCGTATAGCTTACCCTGAGCGGCTGCAGTACCGCCTGTGTATAGAGTACATATATAGTACATATATATGTCTAGCAGCAGCTCCTATTAGTACAGCTGGGAGTGAATTGGAGAAAGAAGGCGCATCGTTCGGTCTTATCGTCTGATTCCGGCGTGGTGGCACTGTAGCATGTCGCCGATGGCGTTGCCGCACACGATGTGCTGAAGACCCAGCGAGCTGAGGCCGTGTGTCGGGCGGCAGAACTGCTCGCACTGCGGGCCCCTGAAAAGCCTTTAGAAGGACGAAATCGTCTTGGGAGGAAGAGGGACTCACGTCTTGGTCGTGACGCCTTTGTATCGACAGCACTCCGTGTTGTCCTTCCCCTGAGAAGCACACTCCAAATAAGGAGCTACGCTGAACAGCCCGCACTGTCCTCGATCCATCGCCGATCTCACCTTGAATATTGTGAATGAATAAAATATGCAATAAAGATAAAGATGAAGGCTAAATATAACAGATAAGGGATGCTGTTGATCAACCCTTTTTGGGAAGAGAAGGCACTGTGCTTCTATGGGATTCGTGGAAAGGCCAACTAGCCGACCGATGAGGAATGGAAGTTTTGATTGTCCTAAGCGAGACACGAACCAAGAACAATCGAATCAGAGTAAACGCGACAGTTGGTGCCTCCCCTCGTTGCGCTATCACGCACTCATGAAATTGGTTACACTGATTGTATAATGATAGTTTTTTAGCCGTTAGTCTATAGATGTCTGTTTCTTTTGATAAAGAGCGCCAATCCCTTTCGTGATACGCCACGCATTCTACTTCTAGCAATAACGGATGTCGTGGAGGCAATCCCGGATGGCCCAAATGGAGTGCAGTGACCAGCCAATTAAAAAGTCAGCATTTTGTCTTTTCCAGACACTTCTGGTTTCACTGACCCCGGAAGGAAGGAAAACTAAGTTGGTTATTGTCTGGAATAAAGAGAAACTAAAGTTAGCCTAGTGGGAAATTCGACCCACTAGGCCAAGATCCACGACTCGGGGTGCACACGACTGCAGGCGGCTCCTCCGGCTGCGTTACTCAACGCCCAGTTAACGAGACTATTACGTTGTAAGGAAAGTTTCTCAGTTTTCACGTATTCGTCAGACCTAGCGCCAACTGCCTTTCACTTTTTCAAACACCTTCTTCTTCTTCTTCTTCTTCTTCTTCTTCTTCTTCTTCTTCTTCTTCTTCTTCTTCTTCTTCTTCTTCAGCGTTTGTCCCGCTTCGTCGCGGGGTCCGCACCTCTGGTGTCATGACGACACCTTTCCCGGTCATGCGCTTGATCAGGGTGGATGCCAGTTACTTTCATGTCCATGTGTAACGTATCTGACCAACGCTGCTTCGAGCGTCCTCTAGGCCGCTTTCCTGACACTTCCAACTCAAGGCCTATCTTGCGGACGCTGTCTTTCTTTCCACGCAGAACGTGACCGTACCATCGCAAGCGAGCTTCGCGCATCTTATCGCTATCGGCACGACACCGAACTTCTGCCGAATAGCATCATTTCTGATGCGGTTCATGCGGGTGACTCCAGCCGTCCAGCGCAGCATCTTCGTCTCCATGACGCTAAGGCGCGTTTCAACTTCCTTTGTCGCAGGCCAACACTCAGCGCCGTACATCGCTACTGGCCGAACGACTGCTCTGTAGATCTTTGACTTCAGGTGCTCTGGGATCTTCCTATCGCAGAGTACACCAGTCAGCGAACGCCACTTGGACCAAGCTGCACTCACGCGTGAGTTCACTTCAACCATCAGACTGCCGTCAGACGCTATTGCTGATCCCAGGTATTTAAACACCGAAGTGCGTGCAAGCTCAGTACCGTTAATCTTAATGGAGGCGGACTCGTTTACGTCAGTCGTTAGGTACTCGGTCTTCTTGACGTTCAATTTGAGTCCGAACATCGCCAGGCGGTCGCACCAAGCTTGCACCTGCCGCTCGAGATCATCTTTATCTTCGCAAGCGAGCATCACGTCATCAGCATAGAGCAATGTCCATGGAACAGGCTTCTGAAGATCTCGCGTAATGGCATCCAGGACGACAACAAGGAGGAGTGGAGAAAGCGCAGAACCTTGGTGCACCCCAACAGAGATGGGAAACTCCATTGAGGTTCCAGCTGCAGCTTGCACTCTACTCTTTGGGCAAGAGTAGAGCATCCGCACCCACTCTATGAGTTGCTCAGGTACGTTGTGTTGTCGCAAGGAATACCATATAACCTCACGCGGTACGCGGTCGAAGGCCTTCTCCAGGTCAAGAAAGGCTATATGCACCGGCTTCTGTTTCTCGCGATGCTTTTCCACCAGGAGCCGGGCGGCGTGTATAGCATCAATGGTCCCACAACCAGACACAAAGCCGCACTGGCTGTCGGAGAGCCTGACGATTTCACGAATTCGTCTATCGAGGATTCGCTCGAAGATCTTCATGCTGTGCGAAAGCAAGCGAATCGGATGGCAATTGAAGCACTCCGCAGGACTGCCCTTCTTCTTCCAAATCGGAATCCTCCGGTACTTTCCTCTCCTTTACTACCTGGTTGAAGAGTTCAGCCAACCGCTCAGCAGGATACCAGAGCTTCGACTTCCAAACATCGGCTGCCAGATCATCCGGTCCTGTCGCCTTGCATGGCTTCATCTTCTTTAGAGCCGCTTCAGTTTCCTCCACGGTGATCTTGTGAACGGGACCGTGAACAGAATCCACAGAAGGGATGGCCGGATGAGGAAATTCCATAGTGGAAATTTCCTCAAAGTAATCACGCCATCGCTTCAGAGCGTTTTTGCGGTCTGTCAGAAGATGGCCGCTCTCATCATTGATGCCAAAGAACTTTTCAATATCCTGGTTTGGCGATGGCGGGTTTCAGCAAGTCGGTACAAATACCGCTCACCATCGCGCGACTCGAGCTTTTCGTTGACATAACTATAATGAGTGGCTTTCGCAACAGCCACGGCTTTCTTTGCAGCCTTCTTCGCCTTCTGATAGTTCCGCCAGTTATCGGCTGTCTTTTCACCGAGAAACACGTGATAGAGCGACTTCTTCTCTCGAACCTTTGCCTTCACGTCGTTTGTCCACAGCCATGTCTGCTTGTCGACCTTGCGTCGCCCAGGCTTCGTTATGCCGAGTTCCAACCTTGCAGCTTGGCGTATCGCGTCGGTTGCTTTCTTCCAAGTTTCGTCGACAGTCGTGACTGTCGGCAACCGTACGCGAGAAATCACAGCTGCTTCCTTTTCTTTCATTCGCCACCACTTGGTTCTCGCAGCACCGCATCGCTCGATCTGCTTCAGCCTCGGAGGGGCGATCTTTAGGGTGCAGATCAGCGGTCGATGCTGTGGGGCGACCGTCTCATACGGCACGATCTTCGCGTCTGTGACAATGCTTCGGTCGCGATCCTTGACAAGGACAAAGTCTATCTGAGTCTTTGTGTTCCCACTGTAGTATGAGATAAGGTGTGAGTCGCGTTTTCGGAAGACGGTGTTCACTATGGTGAGGTTATGCTATTCCGCATACTCAAGAATGCGCTCACCATCGACGTGATCCGTATCCGAAACCACCATGACAGCTGTACTCGTCTTTCCTAGCACCTACGTGCCCATTAAGGTCACCAGCGACTATGATGACATCTTTCGGCGGTACCTCTGCTGTCTTCTCATCAAGCAGGCTCCAAAACTCTTCCTTGGCTTGATCGTAGCAGCCACTCTGCGGAGCATACGCAGAGAAGAAGTGATAGAGTCGCTCCTTCGCGGCGACAACGGTCTTCATCAACCGGTCGTCATAGCGTTCGACACTTACAATTGAGTCACGAAATCGTTCGGAGACGATTATTCCGACACCACTGGTGGTCCTGGGACTTCCACATAGAACGGCCTTGAAGCCACGTCCTATGTCCCTTGACTTACTGCAGGACCACCTCGTCTTCTGCACCGCACAGAAATCAACTCTTCTACGCTCCAGTGCTTCAACCAACTCGCTCGAGCGGCCCGTCAACGTACCCACATTCAGCGTTGCTACGCGGGTCCTGCCTACGTTACGGGACTTTCGGACTAGCTCAGGTGCCCCCGATGCCGTCCTCGCATCAGGGACCCTCTCATACTTTCCACACTCGCCGGGCTCTGCGAGTGCGCGTCGGCTCCCGCGGACGCCGTAGCACAATCTCGAAAAACATGACTTATCATACACCATGTAATGTGACATGGGTCTTCGTAGGCCGGCCTGTCACAAGGGCCTGTCGCCTGCAATCGAGTGTCCGTGCTTAGCTTAGCTCGCAGAGCGAGCAGTTTCCAGTGGCACCACGTGGAGGAACGGACACTGCCACCTTCACTTTTCAAACATCTAGATAGCTTTTTAAATGATAGAGTATTTAGAAAAAAACGTGATGTAGAATCTGCTCCTAGAATTTATTCAGTCTAAATCGTCAGATTTTTACGTAAAGGGAATATCTAAGCTGATATCACGTTGGCAGAGCAGCGTTGATTTTAATGGTGCTTATACTGATAAAACGGTCAATTTGAGCTGAGTTATGGCTTTTTAAAATAACGTGGAAAACCGCCGAAATGTTCCTTACAACCTAATAGTAATTAAAATGCCTTCCGTAGGATTTGCTCGTTCGAAATCATGAAGGCCTAATCATAATATTCGTTCCTTTTATCTTCTTCCTCCTTTTCCTGGCTTTATTTGTGTGGCGGCGGGCCTTCCCTTAGATAATGGCTTCGTATGGTGCTTCATTTGGTGTGGTGTTACCTATCAACACATTGAGCTGGAGCTACGACAGACATCTGGACTAATCTAGCACGTTCGCGGGATGCGCTCCCTGTCATCGTTAAGGACAGCCAGGGCAAAATTCATGTTGTGAGCCCTCTTACGATCTAGTAAAACTGTAATAGAAAGCATGGTCAAAGATTGTATGAAGTCGTGGAATCATTTCCATGGCTTTACATGTAATAAATAAATAAATATACAATTTTCATGTCGAATTGGACGTTTTTCAAAACAAACTGGTCACTCTTTTAAGCCTTAGACCTTTGAATACAAAGCGAACTCTTCCAAATCGAGCTTCTTCTACATTGAACTAGAGGCCCTACAAGAGTTATTATTATTTTTGTTCATAAAAATTTTTAGGAAAACTTTCTTTGAAATTTTAATTCATCTACCTAATAAGTGAACACATTTGTGAAATTTCATAAAACTTTTATTTTTTGAAACAAATGATGGTTCGAAACCTGTTTTAAAAAACAGGAAAGTGAGCATTTTTGGTGCAATTGAAATTTCATAAAATTTTTATTTTTTCGAAAAACAACGATGGTTCAAAATTTGATTTAAAAACAGGAAAATGGCCATTTTGGTGCAAAAAGAGATTGCGCCATGCTATCTTTCAAGACGTCACAATTTTTATTCGATTGATAGCAGAATTTTTCTTTGCATGGGGCCTACGATACAACAAAAACAACTATAAAGAAGATCCGCGCTTTGATGGTACATGTAAGCGGCATTTCCATCATCATTCAAATAAAAGTTGTCGTGAAATTTTTGGGTGCATGGCGCGATCCAATTTTTTAATACACTATACCTTTGTTCTTTGCTGTGCTCTAAGACAAATTTGAATTTTTTTCTAGGAATTTTTATAGAACTATTACATTACAGGGCAGGTAAACTAAATATTTTAAAGAACGTTATTCCAACTTTTCTTGAACAAAAAATATTCTTCCCATTTTATTATGTCTGTAGTTTAACCTGCCTGAAGGTTATTTTGATTTGTGACAATTCGCTTTGAGTTCAAATGTCGGTACATGTTGCGAAGGTGAGAAGCATCGGTAGGTAGGAGCGCGCCAGCCAATAATAACCAAGCAGAACACAGAACACATGCCAGCCGATCGGCGAACCGACTGTACAGTGTACATTGGATCCGAATGAATCATTTTCGGATATCCGATTCGGATATCACGATCCGAATCATCCAATCATCCGGCCACTGCGAAATTGCCCTTATCCGAATCATCCAAAAATCCGGTGCCCGCAAAATCGCCCTTATCCGAATCATCCAAAAATCCGGTGCCCGCAAAATCGCCCTTATCCGAATCATCCAAAAATCCGGGGTCCGCGAAATTGCCATTATTCGAATCATCCAGTTATCCGGACCCTGGATGATTCGGATAAAATCGGATAAATTCGAATAACCCGTTCAATCTCCTCGTCCCATTTTGAAATCGCGCACTCGGATAAAAGCACATTCAAAACGAATTTCGCGGGCGCGCACGCTGCTGAATCATATGTTTTCGCGCCCCGCTGTGAAATAGTGTCGTGATGACGTTGAATACAGTCAGCACGCTGCTCAGCATTATGCCGATCTTGGCATCTTTCCTTCAAATACCATGCTGTGCTGCCGGGGGAAGCAAGGACGAGGACTGAGGGAGAGAATGGATTATGCACGCCCTCTTATTGGCACTTCACTATTTCACAATTGTATAGCGTTCTGCCCAAATTGGGTTGAGAGGGGGGGGGCATGTAGAACAACCCTATACCGACTTTGTGCTGCAAGAAATTACAAATGTTATTCAACACTTTTGTGTCTACCATTTGATGAACTGTGTTAGACCATCATGTGCCTTCTTATGAAGGAGGAAAAGCGCCGAATACATGGTGATCCTGCCCCCCCCCCTCCCCGTCCCAATTTGCGTCATTTGATAATGGCATTTTGGAAAGCCCGGGTCTTAGAGTAATTCTTCTTGGAATCAAGGTTTGAGGAACTTTTTAAAAAAGCGGAAGAAGGAATACGGAACGAAAGAGCTCAAAAATGGGCGGAGACGAAATACGAAACAACCGAAACGGAAATGATTCAAAACTCATTACTTCGTCTAATTTTTCAAAAACATACATATATATGATATCTTAGGTTGTCCCATAAGTCCCCGCCGTTTTTTTTTCAACGATTCACTGCAGATTTCGCCGGCGGTCTCTTGCATAGCGCTGCATAGCTTTCGAAGAGACTGATTTGCTCTATCAGAGCATTTCTTTTTTCATCATGAAATTTGTCAATTTTTAGGTCGTTGAAGTGAAAAGTGAAAAAGTGAAAAAGTCAGTAGTCATTTGCGCACTTGTTCTCTCCGCTTATGTTTGTAATTTTTTGCGCAGTTTTTTATAGCACTTAGAAGACAATGTTCTGTACTACAGGAATATGTGTTGGCCCTATTTTCTCACTTGCCCTTTATTGATTTTTAGTCCATCAAATTGGGAATTCCGACTTTTCCGTCCGAATTTTTACCAAAACTCCGGTTCTGTGGTTGGACTTTTTTGCTTGGTGTCATATGTCGTTTGGAAGAGGATGTCTTGCTCAGTAAGAATTTGTGTCGCGTTTATTGGCTCACGCTGATTTCTGTCGAATATCAACAACTGAAGAAGGAGAAGGAGTTGTTGGTGAAGACGATTTTTCTCTTTTTGGCATTTTGTTGATATTCAAAAGAAATCAATAAACGCAACACAAATTCTTATAGAGCAAGACATTCTCTTTCGAACGACATATAACACCGATCCAAAAAGTCCAACCACAGAGCAGGAGCTGTCGGCAAAAATAACCATCCTCCTTCGGACGTCCCAATTTGATGACCTAAAAATCAATAAAGGACAAATGAGCAAATAGCACTAACACATATTCTTGTAGTACAAAACATTGTCTCCCAAATGCTCGAAAAATTACAAACCTAAGCGGAGAGAACAAGTGCGCCAATGGCTACTTTTTCACTTTTTCACTTTTCACTTCAACGTCCTAAAAATTGACAAAATTCATGATGAAGAAAGAAATGCAATACAAGCTCTGAGCAAATCATTCTCTTTCGAAGCTATGCAGCGCTATGCAGGAGACCGCCGGCGAAATCTGCAGTGAATCGTTGAAAAAAACGGCGGAGACTTATGGGACAACCTAATACATATAATGGTAGTAATAAATGATTTGCCGTTAACGAATTTGGATAGCGGGAAAGGCAGCATGCGACTCCTTTTCAGCAACATATAACAATAAAAAAATCCTTGTATTCATATTATTACTAAGATGAATTTTCCAACAATACTAGTGTAACAAATCGAAGTTTGTGCAAAATCTCTCTGTAAATTGTAAGAAAGTATTTTAAACGCAATGAACCCAGTTGACGAGTAAGATGTCAGAGATTTCGCCACTCATAGCACTTGATCGGTCTTATTGAATGTTCCAGGTCTATCCCACAACTGTAACCTTAACTCTGCCCCCCAGGAGGGGGCAGAGTTAAGGTTACAGTTGTGTTCGGCACCCACGATACGACACCCACGCTCTGAGTTCGTATGGGTACCATTGTATGATTTGGCAGCAGCTGAAGTTCTGAAACAAATTCAGAGGAGGGGATAGGAGAGGCAAGATACTGCATGCCCTCCTCCGACTAGGATAGATCCAATGTCCCCTATGGAGCGCGTTGTTAGCAGCCTAAGAGTGCTTATAGAACACTGATCTAGGTAGATCAAGGATATAGATCAAGGCCAGACCTACGATTACTAGGGAAAAAGATGAGTTGTTCCGGATAAGGAATTTGATTCTTTACTCAGACACTCCTTTGAACCTTTGTGGACCTACGCTATCCGATAGTACATCGTTTCAAGAAAAGAAAAAAGAATCCAATTTGGTTACTATTTCGCCATTAGGATGCACCACCGGTTTGGAAGAAACACAATCACAAACGCATAGTTAATTTCCTTCTTCAGCCTTTTGTTCATGTTCAAGAGGTGAAGGCAGTGCAAAACAATCAATGAGTGATGAGTCACCATTTTCGTTCCGTCTTCCTGCCCAAAAGAGAGCGGAACACGAAACGGAACATGAGGACTAAAAACAGCCGGAAACCGAAATTCGGAACATGGAAATGGAATTTCGGCCCATTCCTCATTGGAATAATCCAGCTCCTTGATGTTTCCTTCCTTGACGAGAAGTGAGAGTCCTTCGATGCACGCACTATTGTTGTTGCTAAAAGGTGGCTTCCTCTTTAAAGAACGGTAGAATTCTGAAAGACTGTATCTTGCTTTAATGAGTCGGATATCCGATTCGGATATCTGAAATCCGGAGTCCGCAAAATCGCCATTATCCGAATCATCCAAAAATCCGGGGTCCTCAAAATTGCCATTATCCGAATCATCAAAAATCCGGGGTCCGCAAAATCGCCCTTATCCGAATCATCCAATTATCCGAAGATTTTTGATCGGATCCAATGTATACTGTACACGCCCATTCGCTGCGGTCTGATTGGATAGGGCGGTCCCATCTCCCATCTGCGTCAAATTTGACGTGAAGTTGTTACATATAAGCACACCCACTTCAGCTTGCGTGATGTCGTAACGGCAAAGCGACAGACAGCCGTGAGGAAGATTCTTTCGTCTGCAGCATTCCAACAAAGCTGCAACAGAACTGACTTATCAGCTAGATGGAGCTAGTCCAAGGGAGAGTAAGCGAATGTCAAACACAAAGGCAGTTCATCCCTACCGTGGCTGGCTTCTTGCGAACTGACACACGGCTTGAACTCGGGCGCCACACCGCATTGCTCCTGAGGCACCAACGCCTGCTGTGGCGGACCGGGAGCTGGTTGGCTTGGGACCATAGGCCTCATTAAAAGTGAGGCTCGATTTGGTAGCGTCGGGGGTGCTGGTGCTGGAGCTGGTTGCGGTGCAGGTGCTGCTGTCGCGGCTCCTACATGAAACCGTTGCTGAACTTCAGGACCCCAGCCAGGGAACACAGATCCTGACTTCATCGGTCGGAGGGCTTAAACAGGGAATTGAATAAAATAGAAGTATGAATAAGAAGCCACGGAAGCCGTACATTTCACAGAAATTTGGAACGGTGTTTGAGTTGTTCGATGCTTGTTTGGAACCTAAAGGTCAGCAATTTTAAGCAACATTTGTGAAAATGACCTCATACAGTACGTAGATAAGATTCGGCGGACCTTTTGTGCTTGCGATTCCACAAAGCCGTCATTTCCAGCAACCTTGTTGACCTTTGCCGGTCCAATATTAATTGTTCTAATGAGACCGAACCCTCCAGAATCTGAAAAACATGCTATACAAAATCAATAATAATAAAGCACCTTAGGGATAAAGGGTGAAGGACGGCGTTACTCAATCCCTTTGGGATGCGCCACGCATTTCATTTCCACAGGGTGTCGTGGAGGCGATCTGAATTCCTACTAGGCCTATACAATATTTGTGGTGGCCAGTCGAATAACAAGTCAGCGCTTTATCCTTCCCAGACAATTCTGACACCAGTCATCGACCCAGGAAAAATGGAAGGCAGATTTTATCATTTTGGCGATTGTGCGCCTGCTCCACGGTGAGCAGCCTCGCATCTGTGAACAGAATCTGTTCACAGCTACGACCTGCGGCCCTTCGCCCCCAAACTTCGCGAAACGTTTGGCCCTTTGCATCCGCTCCAAGGGAGGCCACTTCAAAAGCACTTCAAGATGGTTACCTTAATGTTTGTGTTGTTGTAAATTAGTAGTCGATTTTTCGAATTGCTGGTTATTTTATAGTTATGGCAAAAAAATCTTGTCCATGTTATTTTGGTGCACCCTGTATTTTTTTTGCTATGCGTACCCCCATTGGGTCCGACGAAAAAACGAATTCTCTTTGTCGGAGTTAGGGGAGGTGACGACTGAAGAACACATGCTGGGATTTGGAGTAGCATGGTTCTATTATAGTATCACTGCATTTCCAGCATAGAAGAAGATTTCAGAGAGGCATAGTATATCCTGCTGGATTTCGGGAACATTTTTTTGTGCGTAGAGGATCTCAGTATTAGTCAAGCATTACTTAACATTGACTTTGAGAATTATTCGTCATTTTTTAGAGATATTCTAAGCTCTCACTGATATTATTTTTAAGCGGTACCCAAGTGTAGAGAAATATTGAAGCCTTTATTAGTTTATGAGTAGGAGAGAGGCTTAACTACTGGGTGGACAACTCGTTGTTCTTAAGCAAAAGTGAGAAAATAAGTGGGTATTGAGTTTGGAAACAAGAAAGTCTAGTTGGCACATTTTTATGTATACTAGCGCTTCCATTTACTAAACTGCGCATTTTAAGTGAAATGCTTTGTTTAACAATTATCTCGATGCAAAAAAATTGGAGACAGAAATTCTCTTTGCACAATGCTGCCTTCTCAGTCTACATGAATGCGGGGACTAATACACACGCAAATCCAATTAAGAGCTTATCTATCCTATTGACAGCACATGCAAGGAAATAAGCGACTTAGCACGTGTTGAAGTGATTCTTCTATTCCGAGTTGAATGGATTACCAGCTTTATTACTATATCATATTTGCTGTTGTTGCAAAAATACAGCTAAGAAGAAGGGACAATAATAGAGCTCAGTTCAATGGGATAGCGAAGGGGTCGGGAAGAAAATGCTCTCCTGATTCCTAACTCTATCCTTCACTACTAGCTTAGGTACCCTTTATCCCTAAATAAAGATTTAAAACATTAAAAAGAACGTTAAAAAGTACTAGCTTAGGCACCCTATATCCCTAAATAAGGATTTAAAACATTAAAAAGAACGTTAAAAAGAAAAAAGAAACTGATGAACATACGTACACAACATAAGTGAAAATAATATGGCACAATAGAGATTTTGAAGCAAATCCTCATTAAAGTTCCGAACATAACCAAGTCATCGGTCCTCTTTCATCAGACATCCCTCTGTGTGCAAGAGGACACAGCTGATAATCTCATAGCAGTATACAGCGCCTCCTACATGGTTAAGAAATGTGTCTCGTAACGGCAAGAAAGTTCCCCGACAGTCCACTTTTCAAGGTGCATCATGGGTAGGGACCCCTTCTTGCTGAGTACGTTATTCCTGTTGGGGAGATGCCTTCTTGGGCTAGACATGTGGCCACCAGATTTCTGTTTTATCAATAAGTATTCGTCCTTTTGGGCGTTTGTAGCGCAGTCGGAGGATATGCCGACTGTCGCAAGCACTCGATACCAGGTTCCTGCCAACCCAGCCTTCCATCCCTCTGGGATCGGTGAATTAGAGCGCCACTTGTTCATCAGCTGGCCACCACAGGCCACTTTGTATGACCAAGTACGTATTCAAATCAATGACACCACGACATCGCGTAGAAGTAGAATGCGTGACGCAACCCAGAAGTGAATGAGTAACGCCGTCCTTTGTCCCTTATCCTTCTATTCTCTCCTTCTCCTATTCATTTATTGTCATCTTGTTCACATACAGATTCCTCGTATGATTCCACGTATTGTGTACCGAGGTGGAGCAGACAGGCGCCGCATGTCGCGTGTACCCTATTCCAGCTCCCTTATTCGAAGTTCTCGATCAGGCGAACCAGGGAATCCCTTCAAGGTCGGTGAATTGCTAACCTACACTGCGTTTCAAAAGTATGCATCCACCTCATAATTTGCCTTCTCGTTTCGTTTTGATTTCTGCAGGCCGCACTAGTTCTACTAATAGATTCCTCGCAATATTAGGTTGTCCGGAAAGCTTTTAAACTTGCATGGTCAGATTCAAAACAACTTATCTCTGCCACTCGAAGATGTGAGCGGGCCCGACATAGGAGATTTTGTGTCCAATATCCTGTGTATGTAACTGTCAGCAGCATGTGCGACATATCGTCTCCTGTTCTCAGTGGTGCCTTCGCAATGGATGACAAGAAGATGCTCTACCGACCAGCTCTCCTTCTACAGTACCGCTTCGGCCGGTCTGCGAACGAGGCCCATCACTTTTCACAGGAGACAATGAAGGAGCAAGCCCCACGTACTTCATTTGGTACCGCAAGTTCGACAACGGTGACGAATCGCTCGAGGATTCCCGACGCACAGATCGACCACATACGCAGAGCAGACAGCTCGTACTCGCCAATGGGAGTACTCAACCTCATCTCTCTCTTCGAGAACTTTCAGTCCTTACAAATACTCCCAAGTTCACAGTACACGATGCATTCGGTCCCTTCGGCCTTCAGGCAAAGTCGCGAAGTCGCGAAGGTATCACATGCTTTGACGTCTCAGAACAAACGGAAGCGTGTTGATATCTGCACTTCTCTCCTCGACCGTCGCCGTACATTTGCTTGGATCGACTCGATCGTCACGATGGATGAAAAGTGTTGCTCCTACGACAATTTGGTGCGTCCCAAGCACTAAGTGGACTTCGATGAGTTGCCTCAACCACAGCCGAAACCTCCTGATCACGACAAAAGGAGTAAATGAGCGAAATCCTACGTAATCGCAATCCCATAAGAGGAAAATTCTCCTTCTCATGGATAACGAAGAGCACACAGAAAAAGAATACGCAGAAGAAATTGGAGGAACTCGGGATCGAACTGGTACCCCATCCACGTACTCACCTGATGTTGCACCCAGTGGCTACCACGATTCCGGCGGCTTTTATTAGCTGGAAAAAAAGTTCGCAAATCGAGACGAAGTCAAAAGAGGTGTCCACAACTTCTTGCTGTCCAAGTCTCCGGACTTCTTCACTCGTGGTATTCGCTTTTTACTGGATAGATGGCAATATGTGATTGATCATAATGGTGAATATTTTGTTGAATGATAGTGGTTGCCAATAAAGTTATTAACTACACAATGTTCTCCGACATTAGTCTAAAAGCTTTCCCGACAACCTAATACGTAGGCACACACTTTCGGAAAAATTGTTCGTCTCACACGAAAATCAGACATTCTTGGAAATAAAAATTGCGTGTTTGGGTGTTTCAAAAGTATGTATCCACTTGCGAAAAACACATTTTTATTAGATTGGAAAGTCGATCGGACTAGCATTACTTCTTATAACATCATACATCCTATTATGCATGCCGTTGACAAGCGTCTGGACAATTTTATCCTGGATGGTGTCCCAAGCAGTCAACATCGCCGCCACGTCGTTGAACTATCGGTTGTTCGCGTAGGCATGTTGAACCTAGAGTCCCCACATGTTCTCCATCGTGCTGCAGTCAGGAGAGAGGCCGGCTAGTCCGCTACTTGCATGTTGTGACGGTGAAGGGAATCTTTGGTCGTACTAGTCTGTGAAGGATAAAACGCGAACTTGTCCATCGGCTGGCCACCACAAGTCGTTGTCTACGCCAAATTCACATGCAGAGGTTTGGTAGAAGTGAAATACGTGGCGCATACCGATGGGGTTTGATTACTCCGTCCATTACTCTTTTTTCCTTATGAAAGGAGCAGATGGCGGCCTCAGCCTTTCATAAAAAAAATAAAATACAAAAAATTACCGACTACCAACCTTTTCGATTTCCTGCTTCGGTAGTCTTTGATGAGCTCCCATCAACGGTGAAGTTTGGTATGTTGTCAACGCTCTCCGGCCAGGAAGGAATTTTCTGCATCGGAAGAACACTTACTATCCATCCAGGTAACGGTCTGAAACAAAGAGTGTTTCTATTTATCTTGAATAGAAGGAGAGTTACCGAAGCCCTCTTTAAGCTATCGAGTAGCGAAACGCCCACTAAGCGACAGACCGGTATTCAGAGGTGATAGTATTAATATATTAATAGTATTAAAGGACGCTGATTAAAAGCCGGTGGATTATAATATTTAGTCCGTAATAAAAAAGACATGAAGAGGTTAGTTGACAAGCCTGGAAATAACCACCATCCACGACAGTAAGCACCGATTAGCTGCTTAACCGAAATGACCCTTCTGTGTATTTAATGCATCACAGCTTATTACTATACAACGAATTCCTGAAGCCTGAAGGGTAATACAAAACTTTGTGGACATGGAACGCCTTTTCCCGAAAGTTAAAGGTAAGATATCTCAAAGAGTACAGTATATGCTTTAAAGTAGTGGAAGGTTATTCTTCTATATGTAAAAATTATGTGGCTGTGTGGTGCGTGACTGCTGCAACCATTAAAGCTCTAAGCAGTGAAACATTTTCTCACGCTGTTATACTGTCCAATATGGCTCTTTCTTATAATTTGCTTTCCTCTTACATTTTAAGACATTTTTTCTCCTGTAGAGGATCTTGGAGATCGCCGAACAGGTGCGGCCCCTTCGAAGAGTTGACGTAGGCCGCGCCTGGAACCTTTACACAAAAATATTTACACCAATGGAAACCAACGTCTAAGACGTGTTGGATATAACGCTATTCAACCGAGTGGAAGGGATCACTTCGATCAAGCCGAATCGCGATATAAAACGACCAGCGAAGTCTTTCTTCATCTACGCTTGCCCCGTTTAGCGGTGGGGTACACTCTTCTGGTGTGGTGACGCCTTTTCCCTTGTTCGCGCTGGATACCAACGTCCTTCAGGTCCACCGCCCTTATGTCATTTTAAAGACACATCTATGTTAATCTGATGCCGTATCCTCGCTGAAGGGAACAAACATCTCCGAATGCTCCAGCTGTGTGTATCTATGCGAAGTGGCCAACGACCTACCATCGGAGCAGCAGGAGGAAATGAGCGACTTGGGAGCATTCAAAAGCGTCGAAGATGTCGCGAAGAAGAAGAAGAAGAACATCTGGATCCGTGCCAACCTATTCGACTCCACTGTTCTTCTTGCCCTAACGTACGCCTCAGAGACCCGTCCCATGCGAAAGCAGAGGAATGAGAAGGATGAACAGTCGATCAGCGTCCCGCAGCGTAGAATCAAGAGGACGATACTCGGAGTGACACTATTTACGCAAGTGCGAGAAGGTCTCCGGAGTTCTGAGCTTCGTCGACATTTGAAGATCAGAGGCCCAAGTCGTCGAAAATTAGGTGGGCCGGCCACGTAATGTGCTTAGCGGACAGCGTTTCGACGTTTTTGGGAAGCAGTACAGTATATTCACCCACTTAATAAGTTTGGGAATGAAGGTCTCCTCGAGGAAAAAGTGGAGAGTTGCAGAGACGAAAGAAGACGCTGATGAATGGAGACGTTCCCTTGAGCAACTCGATGATCAGCGGGATGACAGGTGATGCAGGAGATCAAAGCCAGTATTCCGAATTGTTTCATTGTTAAGCCGTCACCGACGGGATTCCCTGTGACATCAAGGACCACCAGGACGTCCATTTACTTGGCTAGGACTTTTTGGTGAAGGCCCTGAACGACCGATATGACGAACTTCGCGTTTCTCAAGCGAGCAGGATCCACTGGAGCACTCTGGCACGGAACAGAGACCAAAGAAGACGCTGATGAATGGAGACGTTCCATTGAGCAACTCGATGATCAGCGGGATGACAGGTGATGCAGGAGATCAAAGCCAGTATTCCCAATTGTTTCATTGTTAACGCTTGATCGACGTTTTTTGGAAGCAGTACAGTATATTCACCCACTTTATAAGTTTGGGAGTGAAGGTCTCCTCGAGGAAAAGTGGAGAGTTGCATCTAATTGGCGCATTAGGCACAATGGAAATGTACAATGTTTGAGGTTTCGCGAAGCTCTTCTTTTATCAGAAAGAATGGTTTTGTGGTTTATTTAAAAGTTTTAGGCAGTAGGTTTCTGGCGTGTGATTGACAGGGAACGTGCCATACTCTTGACTAGCATATCTCGATCGTCATTCGATTGGTAACGAAAATTCTGGTTGTGCGTAACCATCTTATTATCTACGATTCAACAGAATAGTTCCAGAAAACCGCATATTTCCACTACGAGAGCCTCATCTAGACGGTGCGCACACCATCAGTGGGATAAGCAGAGTGCCGACTGGTCATCTTGGCGCGATCCCCAAAAATTCCAGCGTTAAAGTAATTTTAAAGCCGCTTTTGCAGCTAAAAATGAACATTTTATGAAAATTCCACACATTCTTTGAAGCTTCTTTAATGTAGACCAGTAGTAAGTACTCAAAGAAAGAAAAAACAATTTTTTAACCGAAGGTTGTTTTGCATTACTATTTTTCCCAGAGATTGCCCGTTTAATTTAGAAAACGCCATTGTTGATTTTGAGTTCAGTTTGTTTCCGAAGGCGTCCAGCTCGATGTGAAAATGGAAAGTAGTTATGAAGGTGGAGAGTTTAGCAAACCGTGCTTGTTAGACCGCTTCTCTACTGCCATTGAAGCTGGCTCTATGAGAACACTCGGTTCCCTGTTGGTGTTAACGGCGTGGTGTATTAGAGAATGTTACCGCGAGAAGCGCGTCGAAGATGTGAGGAGCTCGAGCCCGTAAGGTGCAGCAGCGACGTGACGAAGTTAGTGGCAGCGTTCGCATGCGATACCATGCGAACCAACCTAATGGCTCGTAGGCGAGAATACGTCTGAAGCGGCTCCAGAATCACATCGGCCGTGAACAACGTGCGCTTCGGCGCGTACACTCTACGCTTTCGTACCGACGATGAGCGGGTTTTGCAGTGACGCTCACCCCATTTTCGGACACAAATTCGTCTGCAATGGCACCGGTACTTCGGCTGAGTTTCGTTGTACATTCCAAAGCTACATATTACTGCCAAAGAAGGAAGTAGTACAATACCCCACCTGTCTTTTGGTTTTTGGGCAGAATGGACGAAAAAACCGCGTTTGCCGGTTCCCCATAACTCTCTTAATGTATCATTTTTCGGATGTAAATATACTTTTCGAATCCGCTGTTGACGGTCTTTACACTGATATAGGTAGCGAGGCGTAACATTTGAAGAATTACTCTCTAAAATGATTAGGGGAGGGAAGAACGTCAAGACGTCCGACCATAGATTTCATAGCTTTCCTTTTCTTTTTTTGCAGATTGGCAGATAAGCTGTCCTTTCTGGTCGAAGCTGTTGCCTACCTAGAGCCGAGTCAGTTTAAGGCAACCCGATACAAGCTAGAAACTTACGTTGGATTCCACTGCGCAGACTCCGCTCGGTTCAGCCGAGTAGGCTCCACCGTCGCCTCTTCGGAAATGAATCTTCTTGGCATCACCACACCCAATGGCTTGGAGGTTGTTCTCGTGAACAAAACAGCTGAAAATAAAGTTGTTTAAGACATAACGAAAAGTGTGTCAAAACGTGTACCAGCCTGATCCTGCCGAGATGCTCCGGGCATTCTACTTATTTGCAAAAATTAGAGCTGAAAACTATGCATCAGTTAGCGGACAAGCTAGAATTCCGCTTTTTATGAGACTTGGAGCTTTTAAAAACCATCCATATATTCCACCCTTCCTACTTAGTTGACACAAAAACTGTGTCAGAGCATGCATATTTTCAGGAAATCTATTTTTTCAAAATACTACTATTTGATTTTTACACAGTACCCACCCACAACTGAGCCACCATTTACAACGGTAACCTTATTCCATTCAGTGGATATGCCATAAAGGATAAAGAACGGCGTTACTCAACCTATTTTGGGATGCGCCACGCATTCTACTTCTACTGATGTCGTGGACGCGACTTGAATGCCAATTTGGTCATACAATGACTTGCGGTGGCCAGCCGATGAACAAGTCAGTGCTTTATCCTTCCCAGACAAGTGTGGTACCAATTAGCGGACCCCGGAGGGATGGAAGGCTTGGTTGGCCTGAGCGGGAAATCCGAACCAGGAACCTGGTATGGGGTGCAAGCGACAGTCGGCGCCTCCTCCGACTGCGCTACACGCGCCCGGATATGTCATAAATTCCTTTTTCTAGAATGAAAAGGAAAGTGACAAAAACTGGATTCTATGTAGTTGCGTCTGGTCATCAAACTATCTAACCCTCAGATACCGCCTAAGATCCCGACAGAGATGATAGCCTGATCGAGCAAAGGCCGACAAATAACAAGGGTGAGCATACCCCCCTCCTCAGGAAGCTCCTGCGATTTTCGACGAGGCATCTGTGGAACACGGGACGAGCGCTATAGTGAAGAAAGCAAGGTCCTTGCCGTTTCCGCTGGTTGCGTTTGTCGTTGGCGTAGCAGATCTAGCATTCATCTTCCACGACGATTTCCCACAGGAAGGTTTTGCGGAAAAGTAAAGACTGAGCGAATCTCATTCACTGTGATCGGTTTGAATCGCGGAGATCTAAGGACACCCAAGCCAAGTTACGAAGTCCAAGAACAGGGGGAAGATCAACAACGGTTTCAGGGCAAGCCGCCTATGTTTTCACCAAGGATTTGGGCCTGGGGCGGCGTGACCTCGAAGGGCATATCTTCTTCCTGGAACCGGTTAAACCATCTAGTGCAGGAGTTATCAACGACAAAACCCGAATTCCAAAATTAGGTCAGGCCACGAAAGTCGCTTCGCAGATATCCGCTGGACGAGAGGCGTAACCGAATGGATTCCGCGGGATGCCAAGACAGCTCCAGGACGCTCATCAACGCGCTGGTCGGACTTCTCCGACCTATACTACGCTCTCCGTGTCCCTCGAGCGAGGAGGATCCATCGGAGCAGTCCGGCACAGTACAGAGACGAATGGAAGCGATGCTGGTGCCCGCTCGAGCATCCCGATGATCAACGGGACGGCAGGTGGTGAAATCCGATCTATGCGGTGTAGAAAGGAAAACACACCCACGATGAGAAATTCATCAGATACTTAACCCACTCACGTATATATTTATTTATATATTTCATGCTCTACACGTGCGCCCAAACATGGATGACGGAAAATACAAAGTTAAGCATGATAACATCTAAAACGTAAAAGCACAAAACAGAGAAGCTAACGTAAGACGAGCGATAGCAAACGAACAGCCACTGCAGAATAAGACAAAAAAAAAGATAACTTCATCATCCATTTTCTTCTATCCAGTCACCAACTCGAATAAGCCCACTAATCCTGTATTTTAGTCCATCTAGTCGATTGAATTACAGCCAGCAGTGAGAGAGTGAATATAAATAGGAAATGAGCATTGGAAGGGTCCTATACAGACTTCCACGCCAGGGTGCTCCAGCGCAACTGACAATGTCATTCCAGCGCAGGTGTATGGTAGCACCTTTTTAAGCTAAATACGCACGTTGGGCATTGGCCCTGGGAAAGCTGCTGCATTGGATAAAAAAAGTAAGAAAAAATACTGCACTTCACAAAGCACTGCTGTACCAGAGGATCTTTGAACACTAACCTCGTGTGTCATTCTACGGTCCCGAGATAACGGCTCAGCCGGATACTACAATATGTAGAAGTTGTAACCTACTGGATAGGCAAAATGGAAATAAGAACTCAAAGGTAGCAGCAGCTGCTTTGGAGGAACAGGAGAGTGGCAGTAGAAGTGTTAGCTAAGGAAAGCGATCTCGTCAACATATTCGAAGGAATTTCCAGCTATGTCGGTAGGAGATGGTCTGATTTAAAATGATCTAGAAGTATAGCGACTGATAGGACTCGACGATTCTTCTGGGTATCCCTGAATACCCACAAGGACATCTTAACCTCTGCTCCAACGCTGAGTTGACCATCCGCGACCCTTATACCTGCTCATGCCTGCGGTAACATCCTCCCCCAATACAACGCAGTCCCCACAGTAGAAATGTTGTACTGGGTTGAGATCGAGGTTATCGTATCACGCACGTTCAATGCTGTACGAACGAACGTTATGCTTTTTATTCAAAAATAAATGATGAAGGCCTGCGTTAATCGCATTTTGCTTGTCCTAGAGGCGACTTCAATACAACAATATATCACCCATACAATAACTTCTGATGGCCAGCCGGTAGAACCGTAGGTGTTTCATCCTTCTTACAAAGGCTATAGCAATTCTTCGACCACGGGCGAAGGGGAGGTTTGGTTGGTCTGACGGGACGCGAGCATTAACTTTTGATTCGGAGTGCAGAATCGGCACATACCCTACTTTGTCTGCGCTACTAGCACCTTTAGGTGGAGATGACTCTACTATTGGAATATTAGCCATATATGCCCTATTAATTCAAAGATCGTTACGACCTAATAAAGGTAACATTGAGTCGCCATGACCAAAGGTGAGAAAAATTTTCACCCTTCAATGACCGGAATTTTGTAGAGCAAATATATTGGACGAAGCTGACAACTTCTGCTGCAAGCAAATATACGCATCCGGACTCTGTAACATCACTTCAGCTTTTAAGGGAGTGTCATATATATTGTAGTAGCCCGTATGTAGGTTCCAGCAGTTCGAAGACATAAACCGGTTTCAACGTGCAGTCTTCTGAAGAATTGGCAAGGACATGAAAGCTTGCTCGAAATGCCCAAGGTGATGCGACGGGATGAACAAATAGAGCGAAGGCCGCTCTTTGGATGCTTGCCAGTGTAGCGTAAAAGGCCGCATGAGAAAATGAAAATGGCTGATGAAATGGTCCACTGGTCTGATAGCTTCGCACTTGGTTATGAGCCACTGTACGGGTTATACGGGTTTTACAGATGGTTCAGTATGCGCACTTCAGAATCGGCCTGCGTTTTAACCCCATGCAAATCCGGCTTGCACCTACGCACTCCCTGGAGATAGCCATGGTTAAGAATGTGGGTACAGTCGCCATTCTGTGAAGGCAAAGAAATTACCATAGATATGCAGAAATACCAGCGAGGAACACCAGAATCGTCCGATCGTCCGACATCCTTCGTCTATGCAGAAGCGTGCCCACGAACGGGGGGGGGGGGGAACAAGGAACCTGGTGAATTCCTTCATGAGTATGCTTCTCCCTTCTACCCATCATTCAGCCAGGCTTAATTTTGGGGACTCCTGCTCGGGTTTTTACTGCGAGCAATGCATGACTTACAACACACGGTCTTATAATAATTGACTACAGAGAGTTGACTGACGTTACAGGAATTTGAAAGCTGTTTCAGTTCAGACTCCCAATGCTGTTCGTCTTCGCGACATATACCCATAGTTTTCTACTATTTAAAAGGTGGAGATTCTCGTTGTGGTTTATTCTTGCCGTTTGGGCATACGCCAGAGAACCTTTCCTGGTTAGTAACAAGTAATAAGCGGGCAAGTAAAAGCCACCCAGGTGAGAAATGCCTCGTCTTGAATTAGTCCAAACAGCTTGCGCGCACCCATGGTTAAAGTGCTTAATAAAGGCGTATCACTGCCAACGGCTAAGGAGCGCTCAATAGGGAGATCTGCTCGATATCGATTTATTGATTGCGAGACAAGCGCTGCTCACCGAGGTCCGTGTCGACAGGAATGTCCGTCGTCGTCAGCTCAACGGAGCCACCTCCGACCTCGACGGCTGCCCGTCGGTCGAGCTCCTCCTCGTCGTAGTCGCCGATCACGACGAGCGACTCCGGCGGCTTTATTATTCTCGGGTCGGGCGTTGTTCGGACTCGGTGATGAATCGACTGTAAGAGCACACGTAGCTTCAGAAAGGGGTTAGTGCGACAAAGGTGTCCCAGAAGTCGGGAGCCAATCGGTACTTTTGGTGCAAACTTCAGTTTACAACCAATAGGAGCGAAAACTAGAACATCGAGTGGCTGCTGACTTTCTAGACGGCGCTAGAAGCACTACCTTAACGATCGTTGAGTAAATGACAGGAGGAGCTTCGGTGACGTCGGACTTCACCTCGCTCTCGTCTACGTCGTCAATGCTGGGCTCGAACGGAATCAGTGTTGGATGGCCCGTTCGTGGAGATTCAGTCGAAGTTGCCGTTGTTGTAAAAGCCCAGGGTGGAGGTGGATTCTGTTGGAATCTGTGGGTAGAGCCGTCTTGAGGGAGCGACGACCACGACGACGGCGACGGCACTGCGTGCGGTGGTGGTTGCTGTGGAAGCAGTATGGGAGGCACAGTCGGAGGAGTCGTCGCCGTCTCGATGTTAAACCGGGGCTGCTCAACATCTGTATGAGAATCACACGTTAGTACTAGCAAATTAGGCACTCAAGGCTTATCCAGCGAAATGTCTGACTAAGCGAACAAGCGAAGTTCACTTCACGGCTATAGTGGTGAGGTTAATCACATAGTTAGGAGTGACTTGGAACATGCTTACCTGTTCCGAATTTCGATTTCCTGATAGAGACTCCATCATGAGGTTCAGGTTCTGAAAAGAAAAACGTTTTTCTGCGATTGGTCATGACATATATTTGTCATTTTACAACAAAAGAAGCAGGCCTATTGCTGCTAATCCGATCACTGGCAAAGCAGTAAATGCTTTTTGATTACTCGCCCCAGAAGTGGGTTATATCGAACAGTAATATTTGACAGGGCGCGTGTAGCGGAGTCCCAAAAGGTGACGGCCGTCGGGTGCACCTGACAACCAGACTCCTGTTTCGGAACTTCCGCCCAGGCCAAACAAGCCATCCAACCCTCCAGGGTCGGTGATTTGGTAACAGACCTGTCTGGGAAGGAAAGAGCGCTGACTTGTTCATCGGCTGGCCACCGCAAGTCATTGTATGGCCAAATACGCATTCAACTCGCCTCCACACCATAACGTAGAAGTAGAACGCGTGGCGCATCCCAAGGGGAATATTAATGCCGTCCTTTATCCCCTCCTATCCCTATTGTTTGAAAAACTGCTACCGCTTTCTTGCGATTGACTCCCAAAATGCTTAAGGAGATTTACCAGGCTGTCCAATAACTCCTGTCCGAAAATTTTCAAAATTCTATAATTTTCCTTGGAAGTGTTATAATATCAGGCAAGTGTAAAAACCTTCTAGAAGGTTTTCCAGAATTCCACGCTAGGGGTATATAAGGCGCAGTCGCCGCGTCTAGCTACCAGTACAAGCTAAAATGGACCAAGGTCGAATTCGTACGTTCGTGTACTACGAGTGGCTGCTGGGCAACGACACGGACACCGCGGTCGCCAACATCTGCAGAGCGTGCAAGGAGGATGTAGTGTCCCAACGCACAATCAGGTGCTGGTGCAATCGTTTCGAGAGCGGCGACACGAGCCTCGAGGACAGGGAGCACAGCGAGAGGCCTTCTACGGTGGATGATGACGAAGTCCGTCGCTGTATCAAGGAGAAGCCGAAGCCACTACCCGTGAACTGGCGACGACTCTCGGCTGCAGCAAGTCCACCATCCGCAATCGACTCAACTTACTCGGCTACCACAAAGTTCTGGCCCGTTGGATCCCCCACCGTCTGACGGGCGCCAACAAGCAGAGCCGCGTGGCCGTCTGCCAATCCCTCCTCCTTCGTCCGCATCGCAAGGAGTTTCTCGAGGACCTGGTCACTGGGGATGAGAGCTGGGTCCTCTACGACAACGTAGCCTGCCGTGCCGTCTGGATCCCGTGCGAAGAAGACCCGCCGACGACGCCGAAAGCCGACCTGCACCGGCTGATGACCATGCTCTGCTGCTGGTGGGACGCCAAGGGCATGCTGTACTTCGAGCTGCTCCCGCAAGGCAGAACGGTGACCGCCTCCATCTACACCGATCAGCTCGAGAAACTAGCCGCCGCCACCCGAGAAAAGCGTCCCCGACGGGCTGCACGACAACGCGCGCCCCCACGTGGCGAAAGAGACCCAGCAGAAGTTGGCGACGCTCGGCTGGGAGACGGTTGTCCATCCGCCGTATTCCCCGGACCTCGCACTCTCCGAGTACCACTTGGGCCGCCCGCTGAAGCCCCATTTGGCCGGAAGAAAATTCACCAACTACGACAACCTCGAATCCGACATCGCGGACTTCTTCGAGTCGCAGCCCCCGGAGTTCTGGGCGAAGGGCATCGGCGACCTGCTCAATCGATGGGCCACTGTTGTGGATAACTGTGGTGATTACATCATTGATTAGATTTGTTTTTCAATAAAGTTGAAAAAATTAAAGATGGTGAAATTTTCGGACAAGAATTATTGGACAGCCCGGTAGAAGCTTGGTGTTGGACCATTACCGTTTCCCATCCTCCAAGATTTGAAAGATTTTAGTTTTCCATAGCATGACATACTTCATTGCCGTTGAAGATCCCATTCTAAGCAGGTAACAATACAGCTAAAAAGACTGAAAGCCTTACCTTGGTGCTCCTCGAATATTTGGTTTCATTTATTTTTTTAGTTACAATAGTGTTTAGAGTTTCGCACAATACATAGGTGTACAGGCTGCGTCAAAAGTTCTTGGACACATGTAATTGACGGCCAAAACGGCTGTTTTAAAGCAAATCAGATGATATTCATGAAATTTACTACTATTGACCAGGCACATATAAAGAAGCGGTTAAATTTCGAAATGGCCTCCTTTGCTTCAAACACCTTCCATCGCTCGGGGAACGCATCCACGGCGGCTCGCAGGGGTCTTCATCAATCTCTTTCCAGACTTCCTTCAGGGCTCTTTGAAGTGAAGCAGTGTTCGTATTGGATGTTGCGTAGGACGTACTCTTCAATATGGACCAATTGTGTAGTCCATCGGATTGAGGTCCGGGCTGAGCGGGGGCCACTCTTAGGCTGAGATGAAGTCCGGAAAGTTGTTCAGCGCAAAACATCTGTACCACTTTAGCCTTATGAGCGGGCGCAGAATCTTGATGGTAAGTCCACACGTTTTTTTGAGGCACAGATTCCCAAGGAAGATTGTCCTTCTTCAAGATGCCCTCTAGGTAGTTTTATAGTTAGTTTTTTTTTCTTCGAGATACGGTTTCTCCATTACAGTACACAAACCATTTGCATCAGCCATTGTGAAGAAAAGAACATTCAGGCACGAAAAATTGGTATATAAGAGGGTAAAGAGTAGTGCAACGATACCACATAAAAGTTTCGCATCATCCGTATAATGTGCCTGAAACCAAAGAGTCCAAGAACTTTTGACGCACCCTGTATATGTAAGTTATGATCAGTCTCTCACATTAAGGGCCATAGGATACTTCTCAGAAAAGAGATGGAAATTTTGGAAGTTCAGAACCGTGGAAACTTTTAGATAGGAAGATATCGTAGATGTTCGGTTCGGTCAAACAGCGCTGATGGTGTAAGGCGTAGCATCGCTGCCCGGAAAGCAGAAGGTGCGGGTTCGAGTCCCGTATGGCGCAAGAATTTTGATCGAAACAAAACATCCATCTAAGAACTTCTATCTTCTATAACAGCCGCTCCAAGTTTAAGCAAAAGTATAAGGATTATGCTATTATATTCTATAACGTTTTAAGCGTGACCGACTGTTATTACTAGATGGGAGTAGTACTATGTAGCTTTAAATCACTCTTTAGCACAGAAGTAGTTTTATACCATCAAAAGAGAAACAGCTCCAGCGTAGCCAAAGGAGGCGCTGCCTCTCGTGTGAGCGTTCAGAGTTCACAATTTGTTACACCGGAACCACCATTTTTAGAAAATAAAAACACTGACTCCACCGGCCGGCCATCGAAGTCATAGTGTGTTTCAAATACACGTTCATATTGCCTTTGCGATATTGCGTAGAAGTAGAACGCGTGGCGCATCCTTTTTGAGTAACCTTGTCACTTTATATTAGGTTGCAAGGAAATGTCTCCGCTACTCGCTTTGGCCTTCCGTCAAATTTTTAAAAAATGTTCGCTGCGAAGCAGGATTTCCGACGCCAAGACCGGAACTTCACCCAAAAGAAGGAGACGCTCAGTGTCTGCTGGGATTGTGATGGAGTCGTTCACTGGGAGCTGCTACCTGCAAGCACTACTGTCGCTAGCGATGTCTACTGCAGGCAGTTGGCTCGTGTTGAAGCAGTCTTCGTGGGAAACAAGACAAGATCTTCATCCTTCACGACAATGCGTTCCACACGTTGCAAGCGAGCAGAAGGAACTCCAGTGTTTCGGATGGCATGTTCTAGCCCACCCAACGCATTCACCGGACCTTGCTCCAACGGACCATCTGTTTCTTTCATTGTCGAATCATTTCGAACTAGAAACAATTTAACGACAGGGAGCAGCTTGGAAAGTGCCTCGCTGACTTTTTTTGTCAAAATCTCAGGAATATCTACAAATTACCTGACAAATGGCAATATGTTGTAGCCAATGATGGTGCATGGGTTCGTTATTTGTCAGTATGGAACGAGAGGAATAAATTTAATTATAATTTGTAAAAAAAAAATACAAGAGGCGAGATAGCATGCTTACAATCTAATATCACATAAGGATATGACTCCAAAAATAGCTAAAGAGAACTGGACATTTAAGAGTGGTGACGCGGATAAGGAATTCCATCGATCTCACTTCGCTGCGATTTCCCCAGCCCGGTTAGATCATTTTTTGTTCATAAATTAGATCGACGGCAACGATAGCGCCGACGGCATTCAATTTCACTCAGACTTTCTCCGCATCATCGCCGACCGGCTTTTCTCGATTCGCCATGACGCAATGACCCGTGTCGGCCTTCAGCGCGATCTAGTCCCGTTTGTGGTTGTCGGGCAAAGCGTCACAGAACGCTTAGGGGAACAGCTTTCCGCTCGTTGCAGTTCGAGACCTCAATTATGGACAAGCTCCTGATTAGAACCGTACAGCCTCTCAGATAGAACTATGACGAAAGGAAGTCAGAAGACATGCAGAAGCTGATGAGCGACATAGAAGTGAGAGTACTGCCGAAGTGCCACATTCCAGTGGCCGTCCGATTCACTCTCATCTTTCTCGTTTGCCTTCCACCGAACCTGTTCCCTTGCCAAGAACAAGTCTTCTAGTAGAGTTTCCTTGCCAAATTTCTTTGTGGTCGCTTTCCTTACAGCAGGTGGAATTTTACTTGTGTCACCTGTCGTCCCGTTGATCATCGAGTTGCTCGAGCGGGCGTCAGCAGCGTCTCTATTCGTCCCTGTCTCGTGCCAGAGTGCTCCAACGGATCCCGCTCGATCGAGGGACACGAAGAGCGTCATGCATACCGTTCGTTCGGGGCTTTCTCCGAAAGATGTCCGATCTACACGTTGGTTGGCGTCCTAGGTTCCTGGTGTTCTCTTGACATCCCGCGGAATCCAGTCGGTGACAACTCTCGTCCAGCGGGTGTCTGCGAAACGCATCACCTCTCCGGCCCATCGAAGGCCCATCGAAGAGTTTGCGTGTGGAGTTTACTCTTATGAAATGCTCCTTTCTGTAATGACCGCTGCATTGGCATTCGTTTCTGAGATTCAATTTTCAGATTTTTCAGCAGCATTTTTAAATGTAAAAGGAAAACAAGAATTAGAACGCTTTGTCCAAAAGATAAAGATATAGGGGCTAATGATAACGTTTCGCAATCTTCACCAAAATTTCAAGAGTTCTTCATATTTGCCGCTTTGGAGCAGCGCATTAGTTCAAAAAACATTTTGTCGTAGAAAAATATATCAAAACCAAACTGAACCTTGTGCATCAGCTGCTCAGCAGATTCCCCAAAAAAAATTGCTAACAGTGGCATACTTCAAGCCCACTGTTACCTATGTATTCCAGTTCTTGGCATAGCAAATAGTGTGGGTTCTGATAGTAGCGACTTTGGCCGCTCGTTGGTATCGAAGTGCGCGCCGGTAGACTGACGCAAACTTTCCTCAATGATTCTCTTTCCTAATCATGTGTAGGTGGCTGGGAAAAGCCTTGAGCTGCCCATGAACCTCACAAAGCTATCGTGTTATCTAGCACGGATATGTGTTAGTCGCTGCAGGTCGAAGATGTCTAATAAAACATCGTGTCAACTAGGTTCTTCGAGTTCGAGGGTTTTATTTCATTGTTGAAACGCTGAAGTCATCTTCAACATCGGTGTTCGACCATGGCATCCTTTTCAAATACTTCGCAAAGGGTACTCTGAAGTCGGCGGGTAGGTAGACGCGCACTTGGAACACGAGGTCAACTATCATTTAAACACCTCTGGGTCCATGTCGGGAATACGGGCAGCATTGTGAGGTGGGAACGCCAGCCAATCATAACCAATCAGAGCACCCTCCAGACATACGCGAGTCGATCACGGCAGCGATTGTGAGCGCCCTCTCTGAACGGCACGCCTATTCGATGCGGCCTGATCGGGTGCTGCATTCCCAGCTACCAATGCCGCCGTCGCAACCGCATAGGACCCATTTTTGTGAAAGGAAAACCAGTTTCATCAAAAATTAGCATGCTATAGGGGCTGCATAAGTAGATGTACTATGAAGTGCCGTGTCTCAAAGGAAGCAGAATAGAAATCTTCGTTATATCGAGTTGATATTGTCGGAAATTCTAGCCAATTTGAAAGCGCCGGTTGAGCTTAAACGTTAGCCACTTACCTCCTTGACCTGTGCAGGGTACATTTTTGCATTGTTCCGAACAGACGCTTCGAACACGAGATGTGCAGCAGAAGGCGGTGTCTATCCGGCTGCAGTCGAATATAGCTCGACGCATCACGTCGCCTGCATCCGTGCTGCTAGTGAGGGCCAGGAGCCAAACCACGGCTAATCGCATTGACCTGGCTGGTAATCTGTAAGGAACCGGATAAAGCGGTCTCAACATTCGTTTGGAATCGAGCAAAAAATGTCGAAGCAGTGTTCGATGGCATGGAACGCGGTTTTGGCAAAAAAAATCGAGACATCTGAGGATTCATATAAGTGCGATCCCTTGATTTTCTGGTTAAATTCGTATGAGGTTCAAATTACAAGTCAGATATTGGAACCTCAGTAGTAGAACCTTCATATGCGTATAAAAGGGAACGAAAGGGAAGCATGTAGAATTTCAGATGCGACTCTCAATGAATCTCGACACAGTTCTTGTTAAGATGAATGGCGGTGTTTAGCTCCGGTCATACCCCCGTACCGCTTTATTCCTGCGTGTTTCGGCTTTGTAGCTTTTTTCAGGCTTAGGAAACAGAAATGCAATTTAAAAAAAAGCTATTGGATAGGTCGCCCACAGTGGATTTGGATTGTAGTTTTTGTTTTTGAATAGGCCCTTTTATAGAGAGTTATGGGAATACGGTGAAAACAGCAGTTTTTTGCGCCTATTCCGCCCAAAAACCAAAAGACAGGAACAGTATTGTACTTCAAAATCGATCCGGCGTTTGCGTTTCAAGCAAGGACAACAATGCCTGCCGTCCATCCATCCATCATCTGTGAATCAGTGTTAGAATTTCCAAATTCAAACGCTAGAATTTGTAGGATGCATGAGTGGGTTAGATGCTGATGAATAAGAGCAGTTCTTTTGGAAAGAATCAAATTACGTGCAGAGTAGCAGCACAGTACTCGGAATACGTTTTGTCTGAGCCTAAATTTCCGAATAGTTGAATGGATCGGAAAACGGCAATTCTGTTGGTCCCTAAGAATTGGAGGATTCGGAAAGGAAAATTTTGCTGATCCCAAATATTTGGATGACTCAGATAACCGGAATTTTGCGACCACCGAGTAATTCGCATAATGTTGATTTTGGGACCTCCGGATGAATTGACAATTCGGACAAGATACATTTGACCGAATATCTGAAAATGATTTGTTCGGGTCCATTATATAGTACATACTCAGAATGGATTGATAATTTTGGAAAATTAACAGTCTTTAATGGCAACATACCTGAGGACTACTCGCTTTCCTGGATGCAACGCGTACCAGACAGAGTGACTAATGAATATCGTCAGTGAATTAGGAATAGTTTAAAACAAGGCCACATTCGATAAAATGTGAAACGATTTTGGAGGAATCAAGGCACTACATATACGGCATGAGGTGGAGCAGACCAGCAGCTTTCCACCTAACGCCACGTTCTTCACATTCTCTCTCCAAGCTATGTATGAAGTTTAGGATTATAAAAAGGACAGCCCTCCAAGGTGTGATGGCGAAGAAGGAAGTTTCTTGTTTTAAGCTTCCTGGCGAACAAAGTGCTAAAGAACAGTGCTTGAACAGGAACCTGCTACGGTGAAAACATTGGGAAACAGAGGACGAGCTGCCACTGCGGTGTGTAATCGAAATAGACTACTATCCTTCGTCGTCTAAACGTCTTCGACAGAACAAATGGAATGGATTAATAAAAGTTGAAAGGCATAAGATGAAAGACGGCATTGTCTAGATGAGCATTGTTCGTGGTGAGTTTTTCTTTCGACTTTCTTTAGTAAGCGGAACTCTCATCAAAGTGCTTATGCGCATAGGTGCGCTATACGTAGAAAATGGCAAATGATCATGAATACAAATAAAAGAACGAGAGACGGCGTTACTCCATTTTGGGCTGCGCCACGCATTCCACTTCTGCGCGATGTCGTGAAGTCGACTTGAATGCGTATTTGGTCATTCAGTGACTTGCGGTGGCCAGCCGACAAGTCAGCGCTTCATTCTTTCGAGGCAGATACCATCTGGTACCAATTCTCTGACCCTGAAGGAATGGAAGGCTTGGTTGGCCTGGGCGGGAAATTCGAGCCAGAAACCTGACTTAGGGAGCACGCGACACTCGGCACCTCCTCCGACTGCGCTACACGTGATGATCATTTTTTAAAAGAATGCTCTGCTGTAATCATAAGAAATTCGAGTTCAAGGAAGGCGGAAACATAGTCATTCACGAAACATTTAGCTGTCGCTGTCGTTACAACCACGTGCCTTCTTCATTCTTAAGAATGAATAACAACGTCGCTGGGTGACAGAAAGGGAAAGGTAAGGACGAAGGAAGTCGATCCTTTGTAAGATGCGCCACGCACTCTACTTCTACGGAATCTTGTGGAGGCAATTTGAGTGCGTATCTGACCAGCTCTAGAACGCAATTTTAAATTAACTGAGAAGGTTTGGGTTCTTTTAAACGATTGGCGAAAAAGAAAAGGTAGTGTTATTAGTTTTTAATGATGAACACACTCTTAGGGGTGTTTCTATGTTTCTCTATGTTTGGTGCGTTTGTTCGCTTTTACAACGTATGTCTTATAGTGTATAATAATGACAGAATAACAATAAATACTAATCAAGTAAACGACTCGACTGTTCATCGACTAGTAAAGTTTTGAAATGGCTTTTCTGTACGGTGCCTGAACCAAGGTTGTTGACAGTACAGTTAGCCCTGGATTAGAGGTGGAGTTGTGGCGGAACAAACTTCTTTTCCTTCGTTCGCATCTCAATCGTCATCAGCTGTGTCTAAGTCGCGCAGTCAGCATGGCAAAGGGCTTAGTGCCGGAGCTGTGCAAGAGAATACGAGCGGAATAGTCGTGAAACAGGAGAAGATCGTCAAGTTTTCTGTGCCCCGGTTTTCAACACCACCGTTTTTTAGCTCTATCGTGGGCCTCGAAAAGCTAAGCTCTTCGAAAGCTAAGTGATCCAGGCCATACTCTTTAGGCCTCAAGCGGCTCTTACTGAGGTTATAAGCTGCTACAACGATGGTTTCTTGCGATCAAGAAAACTAGCGCCAGGTGGAACTCGTGCCTGCACCCTATTACACGTGGCGCAGCTTCTTGTACCGGTAAGCAGGGAGGGGGGGGGGGGGGGGCGGGTTCGAGTCCCACCTGACGCTATACCTTTGATTGCAACGAAACATCGTTATGAAGGCTAGATGGACACGATTAGTATTGCCCAGTGATGAACCGCGTGGACGATGATCGGAGCGACACGGTTCACACTGGTGTGAGGAGACCTCCGCAGTTCTGAGCTTCGTCCGCGTTCGAGGATTAGGTCGTATAGGCTCAGTTGTCGAAAATTAGGTGGGGCATTACTTTGCACGTCTCGCTGACTGTCATTGAGGTAGAACCGTAAAGGAACAGTGGCGGGATGTCAAAAGAACGCGCGAATTCCCACCGTATGCTGGCCGAGGAAGCCCTGCAGTTAGAGGTATGACCCTCACGACATCCCTTGAGCGAGCGTGTTCTACTGGGTTACTATGGCACGCGAAAATAACGAACGGCGAGAGCTCAAGGAACTCGACAGCAAACGGAACAACACACGACACAGTGAATCAATTGAAGCCTTGATCTCTTAGTAAAAGCTTCCGTTGTGTATTTTGTAACAGCAAGTGGAAAGGTTTACAATGGCGCAGTCAAAAGCATTCCAGCGTCACCTGAATCTGGCTTAATCTCGAGCTATTTTTTACGAGGAACAGAAAAATTCATATCACACAAGGAGATCTAATTTCAACAGGGTTTTCAGGCATTTTTCTACTTGTCGAGGAAACATTTTTGGTATACTCTGCATCCCTTTAACATTCCAGGAAAACCGTAAAATTTATAATTAGAATTTTCTTAAATTTAATAAAGAAAATTTTCGAATAAAAAAATACTTAGGATCAAATGATTGAAAACGACCAAAACGTAGCATGTCTTTTGTAATCTGGCTACTATTTCATTAGTGATTTGAAGCCCTGTATTTTTATCGTTAGGACGCGTGGAGCGCAGTCGGAGGAAGCGCCGGCTGTCGCCTGCACCCGATACCAGGTTCTTGGTTTGGATTTCCCGCCCAGGCCAACCAAGCCTTCCATCCCTCCCTGGTCGGTGAATTGGTACCAGACTTGTCTGAGAAGGAGAAAGCACTGACTGTACATCGGCTGGCCACCGCAAGTCATTGCATGGCCAAATACGCATGCATGTCGCCTCCACGACATCCCGTAGAAGTTGAATGCGTGGCGCATCCCAAAAAGGATTGGATAACGCCGTTCTTCATCCTTTATCCTTCTATTTGTATTGTTCGTTGTTTAAGGAGCACAGTTTGTGCAACAAATAAAATAGAAAAAATTAAGAGACAAATATTAAACAAGAAGGGGTGATGAGAGCAGAATTGGAAGGAAATAAAAAATTATACAAATTAGAGAGGACCACTTTTTAGATCATCAAAAAGGAATAATAGAGCCGACTTCGGAGACTTGAACGAATATGTCCTTTCTTTATCAGGTTGTCAGTTTATTACAATTGTAAAAGGCAAATATCATAGAGGAAGATCAGCCTCTCAACAACTATAATAAAAGCAGACAAGGTAGCAAAGCACATATACAACTAGAACTAGTGAGAAGAAACATCGAAGACACTGATGGAAACTGAAAGTTCGTACTACTTCAGAACCTAGTCAGTCTTAGGAAACGTCGTGTCTGAACAATGGTTTGCTCATGAACTGCTTGAATTGTTCAGGAGATAAGACCTTTGGGATATTTTTTGAAGCACTGAGGTATGCGCTGCCTGCTCTATATGTGAATGAGTCTGGATTTCTTGACATTTCTTGAAATTCAGGAAAAAAAAAACAATTGAAGTGGAACCCACGATGAGCTAAGGAGTGGACTACCGAACATTTCTGTGAGTTTTGGCAAACACAAGAAGGGCACAGCGTCTACCAAAGAGCGATGGCACCGTCGGTGTAGTACAGGCGATCTCAGAAGTCCCAGTGCCCTCGGGCGAAAGCAGCACGAGGGCGGTTCGGCGCCGTCGGCGCAGAACCGGTAGCGCCACGCGAGGCGACGGCGACGATCGCGTTCGGTGGCGCTGTAAGTGTCGAGCACGACAAGCTGCTTGATACACCTGTTAACGACGTCGAAAGCGAATCCGGCCGAGACCGGCGATCGAGTTCTTCAACGAAACGCCCGTGCCAGGCAGCTCAGTAGTCGCCCCTAATTGTACTGGAGAGCAGGATTTTCCGTGAAATTCCGCACTTCAGGTCAACTGAGCGAAAGGTCATTTTACTGCGCTAATATTACGCTCGAATAACTGTCCTCAGAAGTTCTTAGATGGATGTTTGGTTGCGATCAAAACTCGTGCGCCAGGCAGGACTCGAACCCGCACTTTCTGCCTGGTGCAAGGGTGTTGATCGTAGCCAAACATCCACCTAAAAACTTGTAGACCATTTTCAGGTCGAATTGGGCACTTCTCAAACCAAATTGGACACTTTTCAAATCAAACTGGACACTCTTCTAAGCTGGTCTATGAACTTTGAAATTAAATTTAACCTCTTCCAAATCGAGGCGAGCTTCTTGCAAATTAAACTACAGACTTTCCAGGATGGCTAGAATATTTTTTATTGAAGAAAAACTCAGAATAACTTTTTTGAATTTTTTAAATTCTAGCTGCCGAATGAGTGAAACAATTCATAAAATTTTTATTTTTTGACAAAAAATAGTAAATTAAATTTTGTTTCAAAGAGTAGCAAGACCGCAATCATGTCCTGCATTAAAAGACTTGGTCGCGCCATGCAGTCAAAAAGTTCAACTCAACGTTTAATTGAATGATAGTGTGAATACACTGACATGCAGCAAGAAAGGTAGGATATGTGTTTTAACAACTGTTTATGTTGCGCCGCTTGTAGGTGTGAAGCTGCATGCAATCAGAAATTTTTCTATCAATCGAATGAAAATTGCGAAGTTTCGGACGGGACATGGCGCAATCTCTATTTTGGCACAATAAAATGGCCGCCTTCCTGTTTTTCAACACTAGCTTTAATTCATTGTTTTGCCTCTAAAGATAAAATTTTTTATAAAATTTCAAACTATGTGTTTTCTTGTTGGGAAGTAAATTAAAACTTCAAAGAAAGTTATACTAAAATTTCCCTTGAACAAAATTTTTTTGAATAGGTGTAATTTGATTTCAAAGTTCATAGGCCAGCTTAGAAAAGTGTCCAATTTGATTTAAAAAAAACCTCCAATTCGACGAAAAAATAATATATATTCTATAGCAGCCGCTACAGGCTTAAGCAAAAACAAAAAAAAATTGTCCCGTAATGTTAAATCGACCGCTTGTGTGAGAATAATTGAGATTCATCTAAACGGTAGGGAGAGAAAGGTAGAACAGTGAAAAACAGAGACAGTATGACTTTCAAGGCTCAGAAATTGTCGGAGAAAGATCCAACGTGAGAGTTCAATGTTGTGTTTTTGTAACAAGTTTATTTTCAATTTTGCTGTTTTTCTCAGAGTGACGGAGATAAGTGCCCCAAATAATTGTTAAAGATTAGGTAATGAAGGGCGCCTATGCAGAACTCGTCAGCTGTGGATAGCATGGTTCTGGCACTCCAATCGGTAGCTTGGAGTTCTCAATTTTATTGAAATGTACACCACTCACGCGATTACGTAAGTTGCTTCTCACCTTCTGCTGTCATCGGAATTCATCTCCGACCTGCGCAGCGGTCAACTCGGACGGCAAAGTTCACCGAAGAAATTTCACAGGTAGGTATATGGAATTTCATGAACTGCGGAACCAATCGCTTTGAGCGGGAGTGTGAAATGGGTTAAAGTTTTCCAAGAAAGCACGTTTCCAAATCCCGTCATAGTAATCTACTTGATTTTCAGGAGAACCACTGTCTCGCGACTAGACCGCGAAGGTTAGCGACCAACTGTACGCCAAAACTTGGACGAGTTTCCACATAGTACTTGGGTGGTCGTTGCGGGACCACCGGACAATCCGTCCTAGTCCAATAAATGCACGATGGTGTTGAATGAGGTGTCGTCATTCCTCGAAATTCTCATCTCCTTTTCGCCTTTGTTGTGGTTTCGCCCCTTTTCTTCAAATCCTTCGGGTTTCTATACCGAAAGCATAGTAAGCATGGTAATGAAGAGAACGGAAAGAAAATTGGCGAAAGGGGTGAAGAAGAGGGTGTGTATCTATTCCACTAGGTGAATTGCAGTCGTTGCAATGTTCTGTAAGCGTGTAGCGGGAGCGTGTAGCGCAATCGGAGGAGGCGCCGACTGTCGCCTGCACCCGGTACCGAATTCTTGAATTTCCCGCCCAGGCCAAGCAACCGTACCATCCCTCCATGGTCGGAGAATTGGTACCAGAGTTGTCTGCGAAGTATGAAGCGCTGACTTGTTCGGCTGGCCACCGCAAGTCATTATATGGCCAAATACTCATTCAAATCGCCTCCGCGATATCCCGTAGAAGTAGAATGCGTGGCGCATCTAAAAAGCGCATCCAGTAAGTATAATTGACAGATTGAATAACGCCTCCTTTATAATATCCTTTATACTATCCCGGAATGGTCCACGATTCGACCAGGTGGACTGGCTACCGCAAATCATTGTCAAATACTCTACCCTCTATTAAATCTCGTAGAACTATAGTACAGGTATATTTACCTAATTTTCTAGAGTGGATGGATTGATTAGTCAACCAGTAAGTATTAGCAGATGTTTTTCCTCTTCCTTTCTACCTTCCTTACTCTGTTTCTCTAAGTTGCATCATCAGTGTTTAAATCGGACAGTATCCGACTTCCACGACGGATTCTCCATGATGTAATGTTTTCAGTTTCGAGAAGATGCTCTCAGATTTATGTCACTTCATTGCAACTAGAGGCGTTCTCTTTCTGCCATTCCACTGGATGCTTAAAGCACTGACTGAGATGGAAATGCCCCTCACATCGGAATGCCCCCTACTTTGCATGTTTGAAAATTAAACTCCCAAATCAGGATCACCTGTCCACATTTTTTGAAGTATTGCCTACACTGTCCAGAGCACTTGTCGTCTAAAGTGATGGTTGTGTTCCATAACCAGAATAATTTCTCACTGTGTTGAAGTGGTGCGGCAGTCTGGATAAGCGGCAATTCTGAAGGCCAAGCAGGGCAGGCAGTTAGTTACACAACTAGCTTCACCGGCTGGACATTTCCAAACCAGTGATACAGACATAGAGAAGAAGTAGATTCTATGTGATGCTGAGTTACACCTTACTTAAAAGTACTTGGGCCGGGGAGAGCAGTCGGAGGAGGCGTCAGCTGTTGCGTGAATCGCGACGAGATCGATGGTTCGGATCTTGCCCTCCAGCCTCCCCCCCCCCCCCGTTTTCAGTGGATCAAAGACTCTCTGTGGCGACAGCTCTATTTTAGCGTGTCATTATCGGCTAAACAACTGACCATAATAATTTACGCGCGGTTTCGAAGACACGATAATATGTAGGGTCGGAAGTACCACTGACAGAGAGTGCTTGGATATCTGCCTGATCGTGAAGCAGTTCATGGTTGTCTGCCATATGTTGTGATTTAACCCTATCTTCAACCGGAGGCCTTTTTCAAACTTGAAAAATTACACGACTACCTATTTTTTAGGATTGCCTTAGGGCCCTACTTCCAGTTTGAGGATTTAGCTACTTCCTTGGTTCTATTTGTTTGCCTTCTTGGAATTTTTTCCTTAATAATGTTTATTAGCTCTCTGTTTCCTTTTTATAAACAACGCCATAAGATAAAAATGAACAGTGGCGTTTAGACGCTCGATCAGTTTGGTAGGCACCATGCATTCTACTTCTACATGATGTCGTGGGACGATTTGAAGACGTGTTTTGACTTGGGACTTGACCCCCCCCCCCCACCACAATGACTTGAGGAGGCGGTAAACTCATGGACAAGTCAGTGTTGCATCTTTTACAGACACGTCTCACCAATTCACCGACTCGGAGGGTAGGCTTGGTTGAGCTGAGCAGGAAATCCAAACCCACTGGAATCTCGTGCACGCGGCAGCCTACGCCTCCCACCACTCCGCCACGCTACCATGCGCCCAAACAATACAGTCCCCTCTCGGTATAATGCGTTTGAAGGGACCGGAGAAAATCCGCGCTATAACGAGAGTCGCGACCTAACCGGAGCTGAGCTTTTTTAGATTCTTTTACGCCTAGATTTATTTAGGATTGCATACAATGGTTAAATATGACTATAGAAATGAAATATGTGACCATGAGGAGAGGGTGAAGGCAAATAACATTATTAGATTATAAATAAAGCCTTGTCCTTAGAGATACTCTCTGTTATATGCATAAGTATGACAGATATGTGTGAGTAATGACGAGTACTAGAGGAAAATTAGAAGTGGTTAACAACAAAACTGTGCACCCTCATGTTTCAAGACCTTTTGCCGCCATCAAAACTCTTTCTCCAGGGGGAATCGAACCCGTACTCTCTTCCTTTCGGGTAGGATGTTAACGCATTACGCTACCAGCGCTTTTAAATCACGCCGCATTCGCCATATCCTTGTTTCAGTGGACGCTCAGCACTCTCCCATGACATCGGGATGCTGCGTGCGACCAAACAGCGCTGTTGCTGTAATCTTTTCAGGAAGGCAACTGTTGCAGGTAGAACACATGCACGGCGCGCGAGTTCTGATGGGAAGAAAGCATCATGTGACAGCTTATAGGCTTCTATACAAGGTGCTCTAGGCTTAGCACAAATGTGTGGGATATTGTGTTGAATTACGTGAATTATAGTAAACATCTTCTGTCACTTCTGATAAAGGAAATCCTCCAATTTACGTCAGCTTCTAACTACTACAGGAAGTCTAATACTGTGCTCGACATATTGCTCACTGTGGACTCTTTTGTGAGCCGCGCACACATGAAAAACGTCTACATGCATCTAGCTCTCACACAGGTGGTGGTCGCGACTATGAACGAGGCAATAGAAGGGTAGGTCTAGATAAGACGCATCTTTCTATTCTTCGTTTTCTGTGTGGGACCGGAACTGAGCTAGGGTCGCGTTATAACAGGTGCCATTTTGAACGCAGCGTTCCTCCCAGAACAGCGCTATAACGGGAGTGGTTGTACCCGACGCGTCTTATCCGGAGTTGGTTTGTATTGGCGTAAAGGTAAGCTGGGCTGGCCAGAAAAATCTACGTTATATCGAGAGTCAACTGTATAATGTATCCAAAAATCGGCCTCAAAAATGTTTTAAAATGTGTAGCGCAAAGAAAGCCCATTCCTCAAACGAAAAGAATTGGTATAAACGGTATCTACACTACCGATTAAGCAAATGTTGTGGCGCATTCGACGGGAGCCCGGCGCCATCTAATTACCAAAGTAACCGTGAGGTTTTAGCTTGCTACTGTTTAAAAGAAGCAATAAGCGTTTTATGCAATGAGGTTGTAAGAACTAGAATTGTTGCCCCTTCACCACTTTCCAGGTCGTTGTTCCAGTCGTTTCCTACGCGTGTAGGAACGCCGACCTCCTCGTTTCGCCGTATATGTGTTCGTGGCTGCAGTTTATGACCACACTAAACCTCTACGGACATCACTTTCCCGCATTCATTCTAGTGCGTTCCAAAGTGGATCATTCGCTAAACAGAGTTCTGTTTCTGAAGCCACCACGGGCTGGAAGTGTAGCAGCAGCCGATTCCGTTGAAACCAGTCGTAGGGGCGCCAATTTCAATGCGAAAAAGTCTGGCCGACAGGCGTTTTTTCGGCTCATCTTCACGTTCCCTTTCACAGCTTCGACTCGTCGCGCTTGTAATAAGCCGAGGCATCCATGGAAGAACAACGGCGGCAGCGACGTAACGAAGCGTGAACGAAGCGGGGAAGAAAAAGAGGTGAAGCTTTTGGAGGAATTGGAATTCGGAAAAAGTGGAGAATTAATTGGTTATCGTTGCCCGGCAGTCTTCCTTCTTATGTCCGAAAACATGTTGTCTATGCGTTGACTGCAGCCGATTCTTAGAAGGTTTCGAAACAGTAAAGGCTTTCCATGCTTGGGCTTCGGCCCACCCCATTGGGTTCTAAAACACATACTGTTCACATTTACTTTTGAAGTTGGAGAACATTTGAGCAAAGAACGGCTGGAAACAACTGGTGCAGTCGCGAAAAGGCCGCTGAACACATTGATTTTAGCACAGATTGTCGTTGAAACCAATCAAACAGTCACACAGATGAACTCTTGGCCAGTTCTGCAGGTAATTGGTGAGACACTTATCTGTGGATTTCCTGCCTTTGTAATCCGCTGAGCACAATCAAAGTGCACTTTTCCATGAAAGCTATCAGATACATGGCGTATTCCAGAAAGGTCTCTGAATTTCAACAATCATCAGTTGCCCTTTCCTTAAACAGCAGTCGACCTAGTTGGCGAACAAAATAGTGAATGGACCTTCGCCTTAGAAGTTACTATTAGTAGTCCATATCCATCAGTACGTTCCGTTAGTTTTCGTTGGCCACTCATATACTTCCACCTCCGATGTCCATTCTAGGTAAAAATTGGAAATATTGATCGATACATAAAGGATAATAAGGAGAAAGGAGGGCGTTACTCAATCCCTTTTGGGATGCGCCACGCATTCTACTTCTACGGGATATCGTGGAGGCGATTTGAATGCGTATTTGGCCACACAATGACTTGCGGTGGCCAGCCGATGTTCAAGTCAGGGCTCTATCCTTCCCAGACAAGTCTGGTACCAATTCACTGACCTCGGAGGAATGGAAGGCTTGGTTGGGCTGGGAGGGATATCCGAACCAGGAACGCGGTATCGGGTGCACGCGATAGTCGGCGCCTCTTCCGACTGCGCTACACGCGCCCGGTTTCCATTGCTACGCGATGAAATGCTAGGGTGCCTTAGAGCGGATGGACACTAGAATTGGAATATTCGTCTTCAAAGTACGTTCCTACAAACAGTGGTGTATCGCAATAGAGCATGGAAACACAGAAGAGCACGAGAACCGAATTGGAGGCAGCAGAAGCGGAGAAAACGGCGGCACACCCAAAACGGAAGACGGCAAGCAGTTGATGATGTTTCCACCCAAACGAAGCTGACCGTTGTGTAATGTGTAGAAAGCAGGACGGACGTAGAGGACGGCCTGTTAAATCGAGCGAAACCGCTGACTTGTTGTTAGAAGCCGATCGGCTAGCCGATTGGCTGCTAGCCAGTCGAACCGGCTCTCTCACTCTACCACTACTTCTAGATCACTACCACTATCCGCCACACGTTTGCTTTCACCGTCAAAACGCGTCTGTTTAGATCGTCTACAGATGCAACATCGAGGCCGGTATGGGCACTTACGGAAGAGCGATCGCCCGGAGGAAGAGTGCTCTGCTGAAGATTCTGGTTCTGTGCAGATTAAGGAGGCGCCCTTAGTGAGTATTAGTGCTGGACGATGACCATTGCAGGAAACTTTTACAAGCTCATTGCGTCCTCAACCAGAGGTACTCACTATAAAATTTGGCATCTCAAACCGATGATCGGCATAAATGTATAAGGTTGTCCCATAAGTCCCGCCGCTCCTTCAACGACTCATTGCGGATTTCGCCGGCGGTCTCTTGCATAACGCTATACCAGTTTTCGAAAGAGAATGATTTGCACTATCAGAATTCGTATTGCATTTCTTTTTTGATCATGAATTTTGTCGATTTTTGGGTCGTTGAAGTGAAAAGTGAAAAAGCGAAAAGTGGCCATCGCCGACAGTTGCTTCCCTCCGCTTAGGTGTGAAATCTTTGCGCAGCTTTTTATAGCGTTTGAAAGACAATTTTCTGCACTACAAGAATAGGTGTTGATCCTATTTGCTCATTTGTCCTCTATTGATTTTTAGGTCATCAAATTGGCACGCCCAACATTTCCGTCCGAATTTTTACCCACAGCTCCTGCTCTGGGGCTCTGGGGTCTCTGGAAATTTCCAAAAAGCGAAAAATCACCTTCAGCAACACCTCCTTTGGCTTGTTCAGTTGTTGATATTCGACAGAAATCAGCATTAGCCAATAAACGCAACAAAAATTCTTATTGAGCAAGGCATCTTCCGATCAACATAAGTCCAACCACAAAGCAGGAGCTGTCGGTAAACATAAATCTTCTCCTTCAGACGTCCCAATTTGATGACCTAGAATTCGATAAAGGACAAATGAGCAAATAAGAACAACATGTATTCTTGTTGTACAGAACATTGCCTTCCAAACGCTATGAATAATTGCGCAAAAGCTCCAAACCTAAGCGGAGAGAACAAGTGGGCAGATGGCCACTTTTCACTTTAACTGCCTAAAAATTGACAAAATTCAGGACGAGAAAAGAAATGCTATGAATGTTCTGATAGAGCAAATCATTCTCTTTCGAAAGTGTATAGCGCTGTGCAAGAGACCGCCAGCGAAATCCGCAACGAATCGTTCAAAAAACGGCGGGGACTTATGGGGCAACCTAATGTTTATTTCGTGCCCTCATAGGTACAATGGAAAGGAGTCGACAACCATGAAGAAAGAACCGTCAACACTTTGTCAAAAACGCAACGAAGGAACAAGCAATGAACATAACTCAAAACGCAACTAACTAAATAGAATACAGAATGAGTTGCCATTGTATCCTAAAATACTCCATGAAATTCATAAGTCGGAAATTATATTCCTTAGATTTCTCGTACTAAAATTGAAAATCCAGTCATATTAGAAATTCGGAAAAGAAAACCAGGTCTATACTGCGGCTCTACTTATGTGACTGTATTTTTAAAGTAAAAACTAAGACTTTTGACTTTTATTTAAAGTAAAATCTAAGACATTTTGAGGTGTTCTGACCGCGCTGTAAATAATGCTGATCCTGAAATACCTCGCGAATTTCGAAAACCGTAAAAGATATTCCGAGTTCACAAGTTAGAGCTCGCTTTTTTGCAGTCAGGTGCGGGTCTGCTCATTTGACATGAACCAATCAGAAACTCACACCCTTCTTGGAAGGATTTTAAACCTTTCAGTTGTGTCACTGAGAATGCTCCATTAAGGTTCTAGTTGCATGTTTAGTGTTTATGTTGTTTTATACGGAATTGGTTGCCGGATAGTGCAAATCTTATAAGTTTTAAAGTAAATAAATAACCACAGAATCTAGTGCAGTACCCTTCATGGACGCGTGTAGCGCAGTCAGAAGAGGTGCCGGCTGTCGCGTTCACCCGTTACCACGTTCCTGGTTCGGATTCCCCGCTCAGGCCAACCAAGCCTTCCATCCCTCCGGGGTTGATGAATTGGTACCAGACTTATCTGGGAAGGAGAAACCTGTTCATCGGCTGAAAACCGCAAGTCATTGCATCAAAATTGCATTGGCCAAATACGTGTTCAAATCGCCTCCAGTAGAAGACAAATGCATGGCGCATCCCTAAAGGGATTGAGTAGAGCCGCCCTCTATGTTTATCCTTTATTATCCCAAGTAACTCATTTGTCTGGAAGGACGAAAGGACTGGTCGTTCTGGGTGCAGAAACGAACCTGATAAGCCTATAGTCTTCAGGATACCGCTGTACTTTGTTTGTTCAACGTCGAAGAACGAAGGTGTCGAACTGCATTTCAACGATATCCCACAATTTCCTGGCGGCTTTGATTCTGAAGCACAAGCTGCCGCTGGAATCTCGATACATAGCATCCATCAGTGAACTACAGAGAAGCGCAAACTTCGCTCAGAAGCCGTATTCATCTGCTACTCCAATTCAGCCACAATAGTTTCCCTTCAACGGCTGCCATCCCATAATCCTCGATGTGAAGGGACACAAAGTGACACCATTGCCTAACTCGTTCCACCACCACCACCACCTCCACTTCTTTTTGTCTCCCAGGCATCTCTTGGAGGTAATGGACGCTAAGAAGGGGATGCGCAATGTGTACTACGATATGACCAGCTCTATGCGACATTCCTAAGGATGCGATGAAAAAGAAAAGTGGATAATGGTGGATGTCCATCAACCTCTTTCTGGAATGCTCCACTCATTCTACGTACATACTTTGTGGAACGAGTTATAGTTATCTTGGAGTCAATTCGAATGTCGCTCATCTCATCTCATCTCGCTGATCCAACGATTTGCGTTGATGCATTAGAATATGAGAAGCTTAAGGTACCGGCTACGGATCATCGTGAGACAGTTCTAATTGTTTATATGTTACAGCAGAAGAAACAATCAGAGGATATTGTGGCCAAGAAGATCAGAGACGGTGCGAGGAATTGAGGGCGAAAGTTTCCTCCTCCGGTGGCTAGGCGGCGGCTGACGACTAGTTGCGACGTGACGTCGCTCGTCGTTGTCGTGACCGTCGGCGAAACTACTTGTATGTATTTATAGCGCCGTTTATAGACTCTCTCCGCGTCCTGGTGGTTTGAGCAGCAGTGGTCATTCTGAGCTTTCGAACTGCTTCTAAAAAGGCAAATATCCTATAAAACCTCAGGGAAAGAATGGATTGGCCTTCAATGTTCAGGTCAGTTCTTATAGCTGTTTCCTTCTAGCACTCGCAGTAGAATCTTTTTGTTAGAAAGAGTGCTTAGAGAGTTTGCCTGTCAACTCAAGCCACTACTTGTCGAAAAGCGCAGAAATCGGTAATATTTATTTCCGTGTTAAATTATTTCCGTATACCACCTTTTTACAGTAATGTCTAAAGATGAAGTACGCATAACACAGAAAAGTTTCTTCGAACGATCTGAATCCAACTGGAAAAATAAATTGCAAGACTGTGACACGACATCGTGTCACAACGTGTTATTATTCATACAGTTTTGGTCAACACGATGTTAGCTTTAACGTCACGCTTTTGAACGCGAACTTAACGAACTTTTCGAATCAAATTCGACACTTATAAAAACAAACTGAACATCTTCCAAATCAAGACGAGCTTTTTCCAATTTAAACCAGAAATCACGTTAAAAAGGTCAACAAACAATTTTGTTTAAGTAAAATTTACTTTAACTTTCCTAGAGAATTAATAGTTAACACGCCCCTAAAGCAGGAACATAATATTATAAAATGTTTTTTTTAATGCATTAAAGCTGATTTTGAAATGCAGAAAAGTGGTCTAATCGAATTTCAGGGAAATTCGATTGTGTCATGCACCCATTCATCGGTCGCGATTTTCCTATTATTGCTACCAAAAATTAAGTTTGGTTGAGTAATTTTACAAGATACATGGATATTTTTTAAATGTAATTACAGTTACATTTCCTTTGTCCGAGACACCTTTAGGTTATTAGTTTACAACACAGCAACAAATTCATATTTTGGATAGTTTCCAGACAACTTGGCATCAAATCGTGTCTTCTGTGGTATGACGGTCTTGATAGGCATGGGCAGAACCCGAGCTCTGAATCGGCTTGAGGGCCACGCAACAGCCGGTGCCTCACCGGACAAGATTCTTGTTAATCCCTGGTTGATATTGCTCATAAGGTAGAAGTATGTCGTTATTATTGTAATCATAAAGGATAAGGATAAAGTACGGCGTTAATCAATCCCTTTGGGATGCCCCACGCATTCTACTTCTAATGGATGTCGTGAAGGCGATTTGAATGCGTATTGACGATACAATGACTTGCGGTGGCTAGCCGATGAATAAGTCAGCGCTTCATCCTTCGCAGACAAGTCTGGTACCAATTCACCGGCCTCGGAGGGATGGTACGCTTGCTTGGCCTGGACGAGAAATCCAAGAACTTGGTACCGGGTGCAGGCGACAGTCGCCTCCTCCAACTGCGCTACACGCTCCCATTGTATTTACAGAACATTTAATCTCGCAAAAAAGACAAGTGTTTTTTAAAAATTTTGTGAGACTATGTGGATTATTTACAACTGTTAACCAGGATTGGTGCCAACCTTTTATTAGGCCCTCGTTTCAGCTTTGCCACCAAAGTTTTTAAAAGACGATGCCGGGTAAAGGATGCTGACACTGCCAATATTCATGGAAAGATGGACGTGGAAAATGTTGCGATGTCTTCTATCAAATCATGCATGGCCTCTGTGAGACTTGCATAGAACTCTTTGTAGGTTGCAGAAATTTCTCCTCAATCCACAGGGTTAGCACAAACTCACAGGCTCAATCAGAAAGTAGTGTGGAGTACATACATATGCTGCAATGGATATCATTGTGGAATGCTCTCTTATCCAGTTATCTCCAAGCGGTTTGTTAATGGTCGGCTGGACTTCTTGTAAACGGGGTTTTATGCTGAATTAGAGCGTAAAAATCAGATAACGCCACATATCATTCTGAAGCACGAAACCTCTTTATTTAGTTATTTAAAGCGTGGATGAGATCCACTGGAACATCGCAATAAAAAAAGAAAAAAACTTTTTGAGAGAGGGAGTGCAAGATAATTTGTGATGTGTCGTCGAACTATTAGGTTAATGCATATTTTTACTCATAAAAGAGTATGTCAAGTCTTACTTTTCTTTAGCAAAACAAATTCATCAGCAACATTTATTTGTTTACTTACTGTTTGTGCGTCGAAGAAGACGCATTTTGCAATTGGAATAGAGGAATACCGAAGCAAAACATGCTCATAACAAATGAAATGAGGAAAGACAACACAAGAACAATATCATCTTAACTGACAAGAACGGTATTCTTTGTCTTCTTTGCCAGCTTAAAAATAGTAAACTCCTGTGGATTGAGCAGGTAAGTTTAAGCAGGTAAGTGCTTGCAGAAAATGTGGTACATGGTTCGAGCCTCTCATGTGAAAAAAGCACCAAACCACTAGCATACAATCACCGTTAGTATCGACAATAACAAGCCATTTCTCCTTGCTCCAGAAAGAACGAGGATGAGAGTCAAAAAAGGGGAACTCTCATTTTCCAGGTCATCGTAATCATCGAACATCTTCTCGTGCAAATGCTGTTTGAGAGCTCTGAAGGGACAGCAGTCTGACTGAACCGCGACAGGACTGCACGATGGATGAGGCACTGCTGTTCAGCCAATCTTCTCTAGGAAATCGCGAGTTAACTTCGCCGCTAGCGGTCCCGCGTTGTCGTGGAGGAGGGCGGCTTCGAGACGTTTCGGTCGTCTTACCGTCAGCCAGCTTCTGGAGCTGTTTTGTGTAGATGTCCACATTGACGGGTGATTGTTGTCCAACAGCTCCCAGTAGATTGTGACCTGTGAATCCCACAACACAGAGAGGTGAATCTTCCGACGTTGCAGTCCAGGTTTCTCCATCATCGAGACAGTTGAACCAACGCCGGACGATGCGTTCGGTACTCATGCCGGGCCCAAATTCGCTGTTGAGCCGATCGGCAGCGTGCTTCGAACTGGTAACACTTGTAGAAATAAAAGGCTCGTAGTTGACGCTAATTCATTTTGTTCAAAGTTTGCCCATGGACTCGCTCGCGCGTGCTTATGCACCAGGTTGAGCGGATAACGAAATTTTGAAAACCGGATAACGGATAACGGATAATTTTGCCTGAAAACGGCCGGATAACGGATAACGGATAACGAGCAAACAACAAAAATTAAAACTGGTTTTAAATAGCGTATGTAGCGAGAGAATTGGTAGTTTCACCATTCACTGTAAACATCCAACAACTAAATGTCGTGGAAAAATCTTTAACTCACTATTTTGTCGAGTTGCCAGATGGTTCCAGCGCATTCCAGCAGAAATTTTTTGTTCCGAAAATAGCCACATCTTCAAAGCAAGCTTGGAAAAGCTCGATCTTTTGCAAATTCTAGGAAACAATAATGTCTAATGATGATGTCTTTGATTGCCAGCCAACTTTCACTTTTATCCTTGCCATGGTTTGTCAGGGTCAATCTGCTGGCCCCGCTCTTCATCTCGCAGTCCAGTCTTCAGGAAGATACCAGCAGTCCAATGAAGCAGTAGATTTTTAAGAATACAGTTCTCAATCATGATTGTTAATTACAATGAGTGTTTTTCTAACCAACATAATAATTCTCAGATCGTGGGCGAGTTCATTGTCTTATGAGTGATGTATATGTATGTATCTATGTAAAGGCGGCGTCAGCAAGAGTAGTCCCGGGTTGCATTTAATATTCTTTATACATTTTCATTTTCTTGCTTTTGTTCAACTTAAACGAATGTTATTCTCCGTACCGACCTCTTTCGTTCGTGCGTTTGAATATGCGCAACTCCCTTCTATGCTACCGCCAGAGCTGCGTACCAGTTTAAAGAGGCCTTTGAGATACAGGGCCCGCCTTGGAGTCGTGTACGTAGAAGGTCGTAAACTTTGCGCATTTCATAATTCGCATGGAAGACGTCCTCGCGAAAAGAATTTTATCTACGCTTCATGTTCTTTTTACTGTTTTCAACAGCCTTTGCAGGTTATTTTTTCTCCCATTGTAAGAAACAATGCGGACTACTCTTCGACAAACCTCTTTTTCCATTAACAATGAACCAGGCAATGAACTCACAACGATCTCAATTTATCCAATTTCAAACTGGAGTTCCCACATTCACCAATGGATTAAAAAACACTCAAACTGAACATACGTCATGTATGTGGTCTGACTTAATCTACAGTATTTGCTTTGTTTATTATTTATGGCACACATTTTGTGTAGTAAATAAATAAATAAATAAATAAATTGCACTAATTTCAACAACAGATCAGGGCTTAAAGCACTGTTAATTTATAAGCCATTTCTAGACATTTTAGAGTGTTTTTTTACATTTTGCAGTCGCCGCATTAACGACGCTCTATGGGGTTTTCTGTCCATCCATAGGAAGACAGACGCACAGCAACATACCCGCCTTTCACCTTTTTCCAAGAGGTCGGTTGGATTGTCTTATTTATCAGCCTTACTTTGCGCTTAACTCTTTTTTTTTCAATTAGAGCAGCTGAAAAATAGAATAGTCGTTGGAAGAGCAATTCTTCCGATGTCTCGGGAAAGAAGGCAGGAGACATCCAGCGAAGCAAACTTCACATAATGGTCTTGTCCTACACATGCTATGAACCGTTATTGTTGTTGCTCCTTGATAGCAAATCAAGATCCAAGGTACTTCAACGTGGAATTATCTGGGATGGATAAAATGCTAACTTTTGGGTAGTGACTGCAAGCAATTGCGTACGGCAAACACACACTCAAAGAGTTATGACATCCAGACCTTCTGGATCTAAGGAAGAATATCCGACCCATCCTTCTGGGGCAGAGGTTGAATATCCGACCCAGCCCCAAAACGGAGGTGTTCCCTATGTTGCAGATAAGTTTCACAAAAAAACTCACAAATTAAAACAAATCTACATGTCTTCAGCACCCACGATGACAAGTTTGTTCAGTAGTTTATTGCTCCCCTGAAATTTTTAATAGAGAAGTTGCTTACTCTATGTATTTGGATTAATCCTATTTCTTTTGCTAGTATTCATTACTGTACTGCAGGTTTTTGATAATTCACGACAGCATATGGCTAAGAAGGTTCCATTACCGCCTGCAATCAAATCGAACATACGGCAATTGTGTAGTCACAAATGATACGATGGAAAGATCGGCGGTAAAAATTCTTCCCAGGATGCGGCTCTCCACTTTTGACGATTGCTAGTAGCAGTTTGTATGCCTTCTTGGTCAGCAAATGACTTGAGATGAATGAACAATGCTGTGCTAAATAGGCCTCATATAAGTATGGTGCAGGTTTAGCGGGCCTTCTGGAAGGCTGGAAGTTATATATATTTAAAGCTATGTAGCCAGTTTCCAAGTGAGGAAACTTCAACTAACCCTTCTAGATTTGAATACCTCTGTTGTTTCTGACGACTACTCTTATAATAGTGAAGGATCCTGTACATAGTACACCCATCACTACGTCCAAAGCTAAGATTCAGCTAATTTGTTGTTCGTTATCCGGCACAAAATCGCCGGATAACGAACAACAAAACGGATAGACCAAAACTACCCGGAAACCGGATAACGGATAACGGTTAATCCGCTCATTCCTGTTATGCACCCGTCCCTTGGATGCTTCTAGTAGAACCTGCGCATTACAGACATCCCAAGAATTCCACAAAATATTCTCAAGAAATTCTGAATAAACTTAATGTGGACAGAAATGGTGCATAAACCTAACATATTAGAAGGCTTCAAAAGTTCAGACAAAATGAGGATAAATAGCAACAAACACGCTCAAGAGCACAGTAATTTCGTGAACGAAGACATGTACATGCCCAGAAAGCCTTCCTTTTTCGCAGTGGCAAGTTGAACACATAACTATTGGTACCAGACCAATAGTTATGTGTTCAACTTGCCCTGTGTTCAACTTGTGTTGCCTGGGAAGGATAAAGCGCCGACTTGTCCATCGGCTGGCCACCGCAAATCATTGTGTGGGGAAATACTGCATGCATTTAAATCGCCTCCACGACATAAGTAGAATGCGTGGCGCATCCCAAAATGGCTTGAGTAACGCCGTCCTTTTTCCTTTATCCTTGGTGTACTCGTCGACGTTGCTATTAGTGCACAGCCCAATTCATGCTTGGAATGTGGTCGGCTGGCCTTTGATCGTCGGCGTAGATTGCAATTTAAACGCGATGGCATCGGCTGTTGCTTTCAGCCGTGTTCACAAAGCGGGGAAGGCCTCCGACGGAATCTTGGTGCGAACTGTAAAGCCTGGTGGCACTTAAATGATTACTCAATATGGCAAGTACTGATTTTCGCTCTCTTCGCACATCAAACAATGGGATACGAAGTTCCTCAGAGAGTAAACTTCACTTGCTACATATTCTGCACGCGATTTGAGTGTCGAGCTCCACGAAAGGCTTCGAACTGTACGTATCCTTTTTAGGGTTATAAACTATCGTGGAATGGTCCGCGATTCGACCAGGTGGTCTAGCAGAGGAGGCAGCGGTTTGATCTGATGACCTAGCAGGGGGTCGCGTTTGACCGGTTGATCGTCCCTCGCTGTGGTCTATATTTGATTATAGGTGGTCAAAACACCCTATATAAGGCGCCATCCAGTGTGTTAATCCGGTCGTTGTTGTTTATTCATTGCTCGGATCACGTTCTCGTTCGCATAACGTAATACGATTCGCATAAACTAGTTCGTGAATTGTTGTTCATGTCTGTTGTTATCAAACGGTTAAAATACCCAAGTTTGAGGTAACTAATAAATTGCTCAACTACTGGCTCGTTGCGGAGTCGAGTCATAAACAATCACAACTATAATGATACACGACCGCCACAGTCTTCACATAAACCATTCTCACTTCAAACTGACACTCCTGAAATCAAGGTGGAAACCTTCCAAATTTTGGTTTTTGGTAGGAATAAGCACTGTTATTCCTGATTCCACAGCGAGACGAACGTAAGTTTTGTAAGCTTTCATCTGTTCCTCTAGAAGGTTTGATTTCAGAACCTTGAAAAGCTTGCATTTCTCCCAAACAAGTCTAACAACAATTCATAGACCCTAAGGTGGAAGGCATGGTTGGCCTGGTTGTGAAACCCGAACCACGGACCTGGGATCTGCTGAATGGGACAGCAGGCGCCTCTTTCGGCTGCGCTTCGCTATCTTGTTATTCAGATGATGTCAATTATACCATATGCGCGGAAAGCATTTACATTGGAAATCCCATCCATTCCTCGGCGTTTCTAAAGGTCTGCACCATGCATTCTAGTTAATCGAGGAAGCGTCGTGCATGGCGTATCTCACATCGACTGATACAGCTTGATTTATTAGTCATTTTGTTGTCTAAATGAGCCTCACGGCTGAATGGTAATAGTCCGATTGTTCCACTGTTCGCTGCATTTCTCGAAGTCTCGTTGTTCTGCGATTCTGCAGTCGATGCCAATTCAGCGAGGAGTTCCAGTTCTCCCGGTGACCGCGATGAACTGAGTCAGAGGTGGCGCGGTGAAGTCTCGCCGACGACGTCCTTCGTCACCTCCAGCGCAGAAAACGAGATCAGCCTGACGAGCGCGACTCGCGCAGCTGCCAGACGGCCACATTCTCCTCGTGCCATTTCCTTGCGTGAAGCACGACGACCTCTGCTGAACACGAATGAGTCAGCGCGACGGATTCGAACCCACAAACTGCGGCTTGTTCCTCACGCTCAAGACTGGGGTTTTGATTGCAGGGATGTAACCTGAACACGACCAATTTTCTGAGACATAATAATCCAAAGGCAATCAAAGCTTTATAAACTGCAAGCTTATAGACATAACATCTCTGCCTATCATAGTTGTGCATTTGAGATCTTTTATAGAATGAAGAAGTCAACCTACGCTAACTTTATTGAAACGTCCGAAAATTAAGCAACAACATTCTTTGAAAATCTCGAACGAACGAAAAATCGACTGATCTCTTTTCATTTTTTTGAAAATCGAGTGGTCGAATAACCACTCCTGATAGGCGGATACGGCCGGCAGCCGTTTTCATGGCCATGAAGCGCATTGATTACAAGAGCGATGGATAAAACGTACGTCGTTATTTAACCTCCCTCGGAATGCTCCGCGTATTCTACATACTTCTACGGGATGTTGTGGAGGCGATTTGAATACGTATTCGGCGTATACAATAAATTTCGGTGGTTCATCGACGTAGACGTCAATATTTTATCCTTTCCAGACAAGTCTGTACCAATTCGCTGTTCCGGAAAGGGTGGAGGGTTTGACTGCCTGGGCGAGAAAACCGAATCTAGTACCAGCAGTCAGATGCAAGCCGGTAACCGGCGCCTACCCCGTCCGCACTATCGCGCGCAGACTTATTGACTGAGGTCATAGTCCAATAATTCTTTTCTAAAATGTGAAATAGTAGCTGAAGGAGGTTACCATACCTTTTCGGGAAGCGCCATGAAACCTGCTTTTGCATGAAGTTCATTCATTCATTCATTCATTCATTCATTCATTCATTCATTCATTCATTCATTCATTCATTCATTGCATAAGTTGTGCGCCTTAAACAGACAGTAGGCAGAAACAAAGCATATCCTGCAGTCTGAATGTTTGCAATCCTTTGTTCCTAAATGTCGAGATGGAGATAAGATTTGAGATCGTAGCAAACTCATAGTCCGTAATTGGGGAGAGGTGAAATGAATATAGCGGCGGCAGAATGAAAAGAAAAGCAGACAGAAACAGAGTTCTGATGTTAATGCTTCTGTGCCGTTGCCATCACTATTGCACCACATAAGCTGTAACGATGTGAGAAAGCGAGGAGAATGTACGAAATGTTGAGAACGTGAAGATAAGACAATGGGTAATGCTACGAACTGAGAAATTTCACACATTGACAAGAATATGAGCCACCGGTGGCTCATATGTACGTGTCTGTGTGCTGCGACAATATTTGTGGCTCATAAGTTTCGCGCTATTTTTTGTAATGCCGCGGTCGATTTTTATAGACGTTTTTCTGTTTCCTAACTACTTGTGAGGATGGTGAGTGTCCAACAGGAACAAGCAAGAAAATTCTCTTTGCTTTCATTAGATATATCGAATTAAAAAATTTTACAAAGAAGGAGACCAATTCTACAATCAAATCAATTCAAGTCAGTATTTTTTACCCAAACTTTGCCCAAGCAGGTTATTTGGGATACTGGTCACACATCAGACATCCTTTTTCAAAATTTGGGCCGGTCACTGTAGGATACGGTAGGTATTGGTGAGTAAGGCTGTCGGAGTCATGGTAACCGATTTTGTCCAAACTTCTATTATGGGGGTTATTTGCGGTGCTGATCACGAATAGTCCGACATCCGTTTTACGGTATTACGGTGGACTAGAGTAGATTACGGCAGGTGTTACAGTGGAGTAGGGTATGTTACGGTAGGTACGGGTGACTAGGCTGTCGGCGATTAACCATAGCTAGCGTAACATACCGTACTCCACCGACCTACCAAAAACGGATGTCAGAATCGTGATCAGCACCCTCAACAACCCACTGGGTGACAATTGGATGGAAACGACGAAGGCCTCGGCAGCCTTAGTTACCCGTACCTACCGTAACCTATCGTAATCGGCCGAACTTTCATAAACTGATATCACATTCGTGATCAGCACCGTAAATATCCCCATATGGTGCAAGTCTGACGGGAAAAAAGCATGCAAAGCAAAAAAAGTGGTCCGCGAGGGACATTATGAGCCACCGGCGGCTCATAGCGCGGACGCGTAGAAACGCGCGCGTGTCCCAGGTGGCTTTCTGCCGCAAAACGCCATTGTCGTCAATGTGTTAATGACGGTTCAAAAAACACTCATTCATTGACAGAAACAATACAGAATACTTGATCCTCTCGTGTCTCCTTGGAATTTTCAAAAAAAAAGTTGTAGATGCTCTGTTAGCTTCCATTGTCAGCCTGTTTTTGAAGAAAATCTGCACATATATCAAAGGCTTATTATGAGCCTCTATCCAGTGTTAACAGAGGTTGCGGACTTCGACCATCGGAGCGCATTAAAGGAAGAAGCCTTGAAGGATCCACTAGATGGACTCAAGAAAGTGTAAAAATGGCAATGTTGAGAGGAAATCATGTATCATCAGAATACCTTATTTTACATTGTAGATATATTAATGCGCTTATTCTTTCATCGTCCTGATCGTGATTTCTGTAAACCATAGTAAAATTGATTGTATCCAGACCGGCCAGAAATACTTCCCTTAACACATACAGGACGTCGTGCATGATGTATCGTGCAAGTGTTAACCACCAAGGGTCACCTATGTAGGCAGTATATACCACTTTCACTTCAAATTGGACGCTCTTCGAAGAAGATAAACACTGTTGAAATCAAACTCAACGTTTTCGAAATCAAAACAAGCTTCTTCCACATTAAGCTAGACTTTTCAAAAGATATTTTTTGTTCAAGTATAATTACAGTGGTATTTTTTTAATCTTTTCCACGTAGCCAATAAGTGAACACACTGTTTGAAATTTAATAAAACTCAAATTTTGGAGGAAAAATGAAGTTGAAGCTCGTATAAGGCTTGTATTAAAAAGTGGAAAGGCAACCATTTTTTATTGCCAAAGGAAGAGATTGTTCATGACCTTGTCCAAAACGTCGCAACTGCTATTCTATTGACAACAAAATTTATATTTGCATGGAGCTTTACAACTGTAAACAATACAACAAGGGCAATTACAAGAAACACACACATGCTCACTTCGTTGTTTCATGTAAGCGGTGTTTACACTATCAATCAAATAAAAATTGCGACAAATTTTCGAGTGTATGGCGCAATTTCTTTGTTCGTTGCACCATGTGATTGATGTCCTGTTGTGTTTTGAACCAAAATTTTGTGTGTTATTTTTTTTGGAAAATACAATTCTTGTAAATTAATTACCCTCATTCGGGCAGCTTAGCAAAAAAAATTTCAATGATAGTCAATTAATGTCCCTTGAACAAAAATTATTTTAACCATCTTGGAGAGTCTGTAGTTTAACTCGTAAAAAGCTTGTTTCGGTTTAAAAGACGTTCACTTTGATTTCAGAAGCATCGAGTTTGTTAAGAAGATGGTGAAAGGTTCCATAAACGACCATCCAAAGGAGTGGCTCGAAGGACTGCAGCAGTGACGGTTAAGAAGCACTCTTCTGATCACATCTTCGGATGGTAGCACGTTCTTTCCGACCTACGTCCTTCTCAATTTATCTTTATTGGTTAAGTAATCGAGTTCTTAAAAATTTTAAAAATTCATGAGTCACCCTTTCTGTGTATTTTCCTGAAATGTACATACAAAGGATTGTATAATTGCCGCAAAGCAATTAACCTTTAATCCGCACGTCTCTATAAACTACAGTTCTCAACTGTGTAATCAGAGATACCAACTCAAGCTTTCATTCATATTTAAAAAAAGCTACCACTCCATCTCACCACTATAAAGAACGCTACGTAAGTCGTTCGACCATCAGTGAAAATACCTCCAAATGTTTTAGGTCGCGTTTCAAGTTTTATGGACGACGCAGCTATTTTGAATAATATAAAAAATATTACCTTCGGCATATCCTAATCAATGAAACCTACTGTGGGTATTTTCTTGTCTTGAACAGCAATGCAAATAAAGCTTTTAAGAAGTTTACGTGAAGTCCCCTAGAAGGGGATTATGCAAGAGCAGATAGAGCATTAAATTTCGAGTTCTTCAGTTTTTGTTCTGATGAATTCAAGACTTTGCTATCTGGAGTTCCAGATGAATGAATGGAGCTCTTTTATTTACGCGATCAGAGCACATTTGCAACATACTGCTTTCATAATCATTCTCAGCTCTGGTCTATTACCTTGATTATTGAATTCTTTTCTGAGCTGTGCATGTAGCAGATCACCGGATGGCAAAAGTGATTCTTTGAGTGACTTTGAAGTTTTGCAATTTTCAAGGCTAGTTCTCATCCCAGATTTTTGTAGTATCCCAGCTTTATAACGGACACAATCCTCCTTAAAGTTTCCTGAACCTTCTGGGTGAATCTTTTTTTGCCAGCAAAGAAAAACATCCATAGATTGCAATTGATATCCCATCTATCAAGGTGCCAATTTATGGAAAGCAAGCATGGTCAGCTTCTTCATTTTTCTTATTCAGAAAAGCAGTTCAGCAGGAGGCTTTTTAATACCACAAATCTGGGACTAATTGGAATTTGGAGCCTCTTTTGGGTTTTGTGTCTACCTGCTGCTTTTAAGGCCGCCAATTTCCACTTTTCTCTCTTTGAAACGCTCTTTTCTCTGTCTTATGATAGAATTCGTGGCTATTTTCGGACCAACTTCTAAACAAGGGTAGTTACACGCGTGTCCGGCCAATGCTAGAACATCGAACGGCTTGTGCAGAACGAGTTCAGCTCATCACTTCATCAGCCAGAAGTGCTCCAGCCGCTTGACGCTTATGAGAACATTTGGAGCACAGCCATGTGTTTTTCATGAGCTAGCGATTCGCTCACATGTTCCTGTGGCCGGTGATAGACATTTTGTTACGGTCGTAGGCTTACTCCCACAGTTTGGCGTCGATATATGCTAACGAATTCATTACAGTCGCATTATTCGCTGTAAAGAATGGGAATTTGCCACGAAACCAGGAAGAGAAGACCCGAAGATCGCGCGTACTAATTTCTGCTGAGGTAATTCCAGATCAAACTCTTTATGGAACCCAGTAAATGCACCAGAAAGCACAAATGTAGTAAATTCTCAGAAAAAACATGCAAACTTTTTTGCCCTTATACTTTTCCAAGAATTAAATGTCTTAAGGAGCTCTTGTTCTTTTTGTACCGTATTTTCATAAAATCTTGACGAACACTATGCATGAATGCTTTTCTTGATTTCGAACAAAAAAGGACCACCAATGGCCTGAATATCCACCAAGAAACTCAACAAATTGTCTTCTGAAGAAAGGAATCTGCAAGTGTCGTTGATGATAAGCGCCACGGCGTGGTCGCGAACGTTTAACGGCCAGTAAAATCTGATCAAACGCTCCGCTCTCTCCATTTTTGACACTGTTACGTGGCAGCTGTAGTTAGCTGAGCTCTCGAGCACTGTTGTGGTGGCATTTCCTTTTTCCACTCATTCCTTTCGTGTCTTTTCAGGTCGTCCCTTTTTGTCAACCAGCACCATTTATTATGGCGGTAAGTCAGCATTTCGGATATCCTAGTTCTTTGAGCTCCTTCTGCTCTAGTCTTTCAGCCTTTTCAGTTCCACATGTACAAACGGCGGTGAATAGGTTTGCGTAGTACTTATTCTGCTGTAAATCAAGGCTTATCACAGAATGCGATAAAATTCAAGAGCCAAATTAATGCCATCGCTTCGAAGTACATAAAGCAAACTACCGCAAACAACGACGTTTCAAAAGCCGTTCCTTGAATACTCAGAATAATTGATAAGTGCCACTATGCTGAACGCAGTACGAAGGCATTTTTGCATTTGTTTATAAAAAATATTGGATGCCTTCAGAACCTTGAAACACACAAAAAGAAAGTAATAAGGCAGCTTATTGGCTCATTGATCTGTTTGACTATGACCGGACCTCAATTCGACATCGCTCAGGAATGAAGAAAGCCCTCTGTTGAACAGCATGAATACGTGTGAAAACCCAAGTGACGCAGCTGGCAAACCAAGATTAGTATATATCCTTTATTCCGGCTAACGGACGGAACCACTTTCTTCAAAGCCTAAAAGTTGGAAAATTAAACAGCACTGTTGAATATTGTATCATAATTCAACGACTGTCGAACATGGAAAGTCTTCTACTTTCTCAGAAGGGCGCAAACTTATTGCGTTGATTCTGTGTTACCATCAACTCAAGTGGACACCAGCAACGCTTCTTTTTGCTCCATTTGCCAAAATGCCTCTATAACAGCATTGTGCAGTTTTTAGAAGTCCAAGTTGCATCTCAATATGACATACTCTCCCTCCTGAATCTAGCATCCGTCCACGTAGTGTGCCAGAGAAGCGTAGCATCTACCTGTGCGAACTTCATGTAAGTCTAGCTGTCTCGGCTGCTTGTCTACGATGAGTGTTCCGTTCTGTTTCTACCTCGTCCGCTGAGCGCTAGCAATACCAATTACGTGACCGGCCCACCTAGTTTGCGACTAGATGGTCCATGCGCCGGCGGCTCTGATCCTCGAGCCGAATCCCTAAACTCCGAGAGATTTATCTTATCGAGTTTGTATGAGGGTCGCCCTCTTATTTCTTCGTTTTCAACGCTGAGCTCCTGTCCATCCTGGTTTCACAGGACATATCTTTCGAATGCATTGGATAACGAAGGAAAAGCATGGAGATGGAAGTTCTTCGTATTCCTCGCTACTTACTCGACGTTCTTGAGTGGATCCCAAAGCACTCGTTTTTTCCCAAACAGTTCTAGAGATAGGTGATTTTAGGAAGCATTTTTATCCCATATTGAATATAAAGGATAAAGGACGGCGTTACCCAATTCCTCTTACGAGGCGCCACGCATAATACTTCTACGGGATGTCGTGGAGGCGATTTGAATGCGTGCAAATAAATAGGTAGAATAATGAACTCGACCATTGATCTCGCCACCGCGAGAAAAGCAGTTGCATCAGTCGTAGGTGCTCACTGCGTTACGTGTGAATGAGTCATCGACTCAGGTTATCTTGTTTAAGATTCGTGTATCTGTAACGGCATAAGCTATTATAATGCTATTTTATTGTGATGAAGGCTCTAGCGTTAGGAAGAACACAAACTCGAGCACCCCGATTACCGTGCAGGATGCTACCACTGTCGCTGTTTGATCAGTACTCATCCGTGCATCGGAATAAGTTATATCAGTTGTCAAGTCATCATGGTACGGCCACGTTCAAAAGGGGCACTGTTCGAAAGAGTGGCCTTGAACTTGAAGTGCCCGGAAAGCGGCCGCGAAGGAGACCGTAGCAGCACTGGCTTGATACGCTGCATCAGGACTTGATGATGGCGATGTTGCACCCTGATCACACAGTCGGCTCGGAAAAAGTGGCGCCAACATTCCAGGAAAGTGGTCCCAGCAGCAAAACGGGACAAATGCTGAAGTAGAGGAGGAAGTTGAAGAGGTGTCATGTTCTCATCTATCACCCCAGGCATTGCTTTGCCGATTTGATTACCCTAGTTTGAGGTACTTGCCCATAGTGTCGACTGTCGCTGCGCGAGTTCATTCCTTTTCATTATACTCTCTTTTTATGTAACATCTACCTGCTTCACCGATGAGACACCGGAATCATGTCACATTAGTCATTCGTTTGAAGTAATGGCGAAACAAATCTAAATTTTAAAACATTTATTTTATATGTACATTCAATACGCTGTGATTATACTGCCATATACTGCAACACCCAGATGTGTATTCAAAGTACCTTAGGAATGTAATCCTGAAGAAGTATGTCCTCCACAACGGTAATATTCATTCGCTGTACACCTTTTCTCTTTGGCAAGGTGCCGTCGGTCTGTTTGAGATACGTCCCTGCGATTCGGGCGTTCCGTCGACCCTGTCAAATTCCAGTTCACTGGATATGCCTTTGGTTCCGGGTGCACATGATCTTTTCTCTCAAGTTCGAAACCTCCAATTCACTTCTGTCGCTTTTATTTCGTATTAGAGTTTGACTATTCGAAAGAGCAGCTCTACTCGCTCAGTCCAGTGAATGCTATTACGCGACTTTGGAGCGATGCTGCAGCAAAGGTTTCGTGTGTACGTGGTGATTAAACGGATCCTTATTTTTTCCCCTCTTGGTTTTATATTCCAACAACCTTGTTGATGATTTATAATAATTATTGCGAAAATATGCAACGAATTATTGAGATATTGAGAAGGAGCCAGCCATTCAATCAACTCATCAAACTATCTCAATGTTTTTTTAAGATTAGTAGTATAAGCAGTTCATTTCGAAAATAGGTTGGACATACAATACTTTTAGACCCTTTTTGATTACAATCGTGGTATACAGTGACTTTTGCTGCTCTCAGTTTCGTGACACCTAACTTTTCAGTCTGTTCTACAGGGGAATGACAGGGACATCTACTCCGGGATAATCTGCCTCATTTCATGTATGGTGTGTGAGGTGAAATAAATAGGAGAAACTGGGCGATCTCTTTACTTGAGAGATACCTGAGGAGATCGAGGAGATTAAATACAATTACACCCTTAAGTATCCACTACGTGGAAATTCACGAAAATTAAGAATTTGAAGTCTACATAATGATACTAGCACAGGAACTCAACGCGACGGACGCTGGAATCCTTCTGGATCTTAGCCAACAATCCGCATTTGGCCAGAAGAGATAAGCGCATAGCTGACAACACTAATCTCGAGCCATCGAGCCTATGAACCGGAGGCCTTCACGTTGACGCGGAAATAGTGACCAATGTTTGGTCAACACTTACTTCTGTTCTGCGAACTAGGCGCCTGGTTTCACAGAGTGAGCAGGGGCTCATGCGGATGTGTTTCGCTCTGTTAAGCAAACGGACTCCTCGTAGAGATCCACCCGTCTCAGAGCGCTCTTCTAAACCGTTCGCCCCACTCTCAAGTGGGACTTCAAAAATTACGCTTTATCGCTTTAAAACTCTGCTTGGTTTTCTTTAACCTCTACTCTGAACGAAACACATGCACATGCAAACGAGGACACTCTACAGCACATAATCCACCGTCGAGCACAACTGCGAACTGCGCACCGTACTTCCGCCGGGTTTCTCTTCTCAAGGACGGTTCATTGGAGGAGATAAGTCAGGAAAAAAGATGACAACTAAATCAGGCGCCGAATTCACCAACGACTATCTCGCGAGTGTAAGGGGTAGAAATACCCAAAATAAAGCGTTCGCCCTCATCTTATCTCTACCCCCCCCCCACACTCCCGTATAACCGCGGGTTTAATTGTTGACGAATCCGGCCCAGATCCGCACATACTCCGAAGTTACTTGCCTTAGTTGTGACCGTCCCTCCTCCCTATATGGGTCGCATTAACGACTAGTGCCGAAGATAGTGCTGCGTCACGTATGGAAACGAAGTTCTGATACGTTCTCAGCTGAGAGACCGCCCTTTTCTGTGACGGTTGGACGCAGGGGGTGAACATTTAACGGTTAAAGACTGAACGATCTAACTGCATTTCTCGTTCAAATCTGGCTTAACAACTTGGCGGACATTTTCAGAAATTCAGCAACAGTTTTATTGGACTTTTTTCTAAGTTTATCACTTTTCCTTTTAGTCTCCACTAATATTACAGTGCTCGATCTCCCCGACTGTGAGTGCTACTGGATAACTTGAAGTCAGTAAGAAATAAGCAGAAACAATTCGTTCTAACACAGCTCGGTGCAATCCTACAGGGAGCGGGGCGCAGTCCATTTCAATATTTAAAGAAATGCAACATGCTCTACAACATAAAATATATATATATGCTTACTTTATAAATGGCTGTCATTCCAATACAGGAATCGGTGTTCTAAAGGGCTATTCTAATTGGGGGTGAGGAGGGAGAATGAAAACACAGTAAATTGAACAGAAACCCGAAACAATTACAATACTATAAAGCCGCGAAAATTCGTTAAAGCAACCTTATTACAATAATCAATTAGTGGATAGCGTTTTGCGATTTCTTTCCAAAGCAAATCGAGCTTTGGATCACAACCGTGGCCTTTCCATACTTCAATAATGAAATCTTTTCATATTTCAGCGTAAGTCTCGGACATTTCCAAGGGAGGGTACCAGGTAAGTTAAGACATTGATATGTTGCGTTGCATGTTGTATGTACAGATGCGTAGCGACCATTAACAATTCATAACAAACTGCCTCCTCCACTCTAGGATTGCACCCACAGCTCTAAATGGCGACAGGATATCGCGCTCCAATGCTAATCTGCTTGAGCGTAACCTGACAGCACCCGTGACGTAAGACACAGAACGCGAAACCAGTCTGTCTCGCGCCCAGCGTCGCTTTATTTTTCATTTGGAAGCTCGGAATCTTCTTCGCCGAACTGCAAAACAAGTCAACGAATCCATTAAGAAAGGATACTGATCTGCCCCCTCGCAATATCTGTCTAATCGAATTTGGCTTTGCATATTCCGAAATTCCTTTGCACGCCAGCTGGAACTGTAGAGGCGGAGAAAATATTTTCTGTCGTTAGACGTTTTTTAGGAGATCTACGAAAAACGCTAATACTGAAAGCTTTGGACAGTTACTTTTCCAGATCGTTAACATTCCACTGATGGGCTTTTAATTTTATTTTTTTATTTTAATTTTAATTTTTTATTTTTTGCATTTTATTTTTTGCTTTTAATTTTTTAATTTAATTTTAATTTAGGCATTTTTATTGGTTCTTTCGGTAACTAGCGGGCTGGTGCCTGCATCCAGATTGCGCTCGTAGAACAGCCACACAAAACGGTCTCGCACGGAATTAGGACATAGGGTCTCTGGGGTCTGCCTCACCTAACTTACATTTTAAGACGTCTTAGGGCCTCTACAGAGTCTCGCGGCAGCACCGTGAGAACTCGTCCAAATCGCTCCCGCCGCAGTAGGACCCGCGCTGGCACTGTGGTGGAAGCCGCGGCGCGGACGAGTTGTCGCGGAGCCGCCGCACGCAAGGGTCCTCGAGGGCTACCGCGGCTCTCACCCGCAGCGCCAGGAGCTGCGGGTGAGACCCGCTGGAGGGCGTGACCAGATAGGAAGCATGGAGGGAGGGGAGTTTCCTTTTGTTCCCGACCGTTGGAAGCTTCATTAAATGGGATACAATGAAGTGTCAACTTGAATTCGTATCTGGCTCACGCAAGACATGCTGGGGTCAGTCGATGGAGCAATCAGTGCGCTATCATTCCCAGACAAATCCAGCGCCTATTTACCGGTCCCTGTAGGGTGAAAGGCTTGGCTAGCCTCGGCGGGACCCGAACTAATAGGTCTGATTTGAGGTGCACACGAGAGTTAGCGCCTTCTCCAATCGACTACGTGGCATGTGCAAATTTAATTAATTAAAAATAATTTAATTAATTATTTAATTTAATTTTTCTCTGATGTCTACCTTATGTAGCGTATTGAATAAATAAATAAATACACGAAGTAACGTTTAACACAAACCATTTGCCTAGATCAATGACAGCCGGCACCTCCTCCGACTGCGCTAATGGGGATCCTAACACGTCGCGAACATAAAAGTTAGATACAGAATCTAAAAGGAGCGTGAAAGATGGACGGAAAGAAGGCCAAGGCTCAGCGTCATAGTGCAAATATCGTCAATTCTAAGCAGGATACATTGGATCCGAATCAATCATTTTCGGATACCCCGTTCCGAAAACTCATGGCCCGCGAAATTGCTCGTTTCTGAAATATTCAAAAGACCGGGCCCACGGAATTTCCGTTGTCAAATTCAACCAGAAATCCGTGGTTCGAGGAATTTGCGTTATCCGAAATTTTCGATCGGATGCAATGTACACTAACGAATCATAATCGTAAGCCGTTGACGTACAAATGTTAGGGGCAACAACAGCACTCGGCTTGCTACTTACAACCCTCCCCCTTCCCTCTAGTCCTACCCTGAAAATGCATTTTTTCCTTTCTTTCTCCATTTCTTCGTTCCTCCCGGCAAAAGTACGCAGTATTGCGTCGCGGGGCTGCACCACCCGCCGTTGTCATGGCGGGCCCGCGGCACCCGCAAGACACTGCTGCTGGCCTTACGGGTGCGATGTAGGCATCAGCCTTCGGACTATACCGTACTCTTAAATGATAATTCCGCACCCTTTTCCTCATCCACATTCTGAAAATAAACTGTTGCTGAAGGATGGTTTATTTTGCTGTCAGTCCCTTCTTAGTCCGAATTGTCCATGCTACGGTGTGTTCGTTGAACTTTAAATGTTGACCTGTTGATGTTAGGAAATGAAGCGTTTTTCCTGACTTTTTAAATTGGAATAATAGTTGGAAGCTAAATGTACTTTCCACGTAATTTAACGATTTTCCAGAAATTGAACGAAAATTTTTTGTTAAAAAGTTCGTTAAAAAAATTTAGAATTTCAGAATTATGTGTGCACCCCTGGTTGGAAGAGCTCACTGCATTCGCGGCCGGCGGGTCACGATTGCACGCATTCAGACTGATCCCTTCCTAGTAGTAAAGCGCTTCTAACTGTCTAGCCGTTTACCTCAGCGCTAAAATGTTAGCTGTTGGATGTTTATGAAATGTCCGAGGCTTACGCTGAAATATGAAAAGACTTCATTATTGAAGTATGAAAAGGCTACGGTTGTGATCCACAACTCGATTTGCTTTCGAAAGAAATCGCTAAACGCTATCCACTAATTGATTAGTGTAATAAGGTCGCTTTAACGAATTTTCGCGGCTTTATAGTATTGTAATTGTTTCAGGTTTCTGTTCAATCTACTGCGTTTTCATTACTCCCTCCCCACCCCAATTAGAATAGCCATTTAGAACACCGATTCCTGTATTGGAATGACAGCAATTTATAAAGTAAGCATATATATTTTATGTTATGGAGCATGTTGCATTTCTTTAAATATTGAAATGGACTGCCCCCCCCCCTCTAGGATTGCACCGAGCTGTGTTAGAACGAATTGTTTCTGCTTATTTCTTACTGACTTCAAGTTCTCCAGTAGCAGTCCCAGTCGGGGAGATCGAGCACTGCAATATTAGTGGATACTCAAAGGAAATGTGATAAACTTAGAAAAAAGTCCGATAAAAATCCTACTATATATAAAGGAGCAAGCGTGTGTGTGTGTGTCACTGTGTGTGTCACTGTGTGTGTCACTGTGTGTGTGTGTCACACTGTCCGTCCGTCCCACTGAGTTGGGGCGCGGCAGCCGAACACGTCGGCGACCGTGCATGGCGAGCCGGAGAGGTACCGAGCACGTCGGCAACCGTGCATGGCGAGCCGTAGACGTGCCGAACACGTCGGCGACCGTGCATGGCGAGCCGCAGACGTGCCGAACACGTCGGCGACCGTGCATGGCGAGCCGCAGACGTGCCGAACACGTCGGCGACCGCGCATGGCGAGCCGCAGACGTGCCGAACACGTCGGCGACCATGCATGGCGAGCCGTTGACGTGCCAAACACGTCGGCAACCCTGCATGGCGAGCCGTAGACGTGCCGAGCACGTCGGCAACCGTGCATGGCGAGCCGTAGACGTGCCAAACACGTCGGCAACCCTGCATGGCGAGCCGTAGACGTGCCAAACACGTCGGCAACCCTGCATGGCGAGCCGTAGACGTGCCGAGCACGTCGGCAACCGTGCATGGCGAGCCGTAGACGTGCCAAACACGTCGGCAACCGTGCATGGCGAGCCGTAGACGTGCCAAACACGTCGGCAACCCTGCATGGCGAGCCGTAGACGTGCCGAGCACGTCGGCAACCGTGCATGGCGAGCCGTAGACGTGCCAAACACGTCGGCAACCCTGCATGGCGAGCCGTAGACGTGCCAAACACGTCGGCAACCCTGCATGGCGAGCCGTAGACGTGCCGAGCACGTCGGCAACCGTGCATGGCGAGCCGTAGACGTGCCAAACACGTCGGCAACCGTGCATGGCGAGCCGTAGACGTGCCAAACACGTCGGCAGCCATGCATGGCGAGCCGTAGACGTGCCAAACACGTCGGCAACCCTGCATGGCGAGCCGTAGACGTGCCAAGCACGTCGGCAACCGTGCATGGCGAGCCGTAGACGTGCCGAGCACGTCGGCAACCGTGCATGGCGAGCCGTAGACGTGCCAAACACGTCGGCAACCCTGCATGGCGAGCCGTAGACGTGCCAAACATGTCGGCAACCGTGCATGGCGAGCCGCAGACGTGCCGAACACGTCGGCAACCGTGCCTGGCGATGCCGTAGACGTGCCGAACACGTCGACAACCGTGCATGGCGAGCCGCAGACGTGCCGAACACGTCGGCGGCACGAAACTTCAGCCCTGGGGGTAATCGAGGTCGCTGAACACGAATCTGAAGTCGACCAATCGATATCGATCGATATTATCGATTTTTTGAGGATGACGCTCAAGTGGCACGAAACTTCAGCCCTGGGGGTAATCGAGGTCGCTGAACTCGAATTTGAAGTCGACCAATCGATATCGATCGATATTATCGATTTTTTGAGGATGGCGCTCAAGTGGCGCGAAACTTTGGCCGTGGGGGTAATCGAGGTCGCTGAACTCGAATTTGAAGTCGACTAATCTATATCGATCAATATTATCGATTTTTTGAGGATGGCGTTCAAGTGGCGCGAAACTTTGGCCGTGGGGGTAATCGAGGTCGCTGAACTCGAATTTGAAGTCGACCAATCGATATCGATCAATATTATCGATTTTTTGAGGATGGCGTTCAAGCGGCGCGAAACTTCGGCTCTGGGGGTAATCGAGGTCGCTGAACACGAATCTGAAGTCGGATCAATCGATATCGATCGATATTATCGATTTTTTGAGGATGGCGTTTAAGCGGCGCGCAACTTCGGCTCTGGGGGTAATCAAGGTCGCTGAACACGAATCTGAAGTCGGATCAATCGATATCGATCGATATTATCGATTTTCTGTGGATTTCCTTCAAACGGTATGAAACTTCGGCCCTGGGGGTAATCAAGGTCGCTGAACACGAATCTGAAGTCGAGCAATCGATATCGATCGATATTATCGATTTTGTTTGGATTTCCTTCAAACGGTATGAAACTTCGGCTCTGGGGGTAATCAAGGTCGCTGAACACGAATCTGAAGTCGACCAATCGATATCGATCGATGTTATCGATTTTCTGTGGATTTCCTTCAAACGGTATGAAACTTCGGCCTTGGGGGTAATCGAGGTCGCTGAACACGAATCTGAAGTCGACCAATCGATACCGATCGATATTATCGATTTTTTGAGGATGGTGCTCAAGCGGCGCGAAACTTCGGCCTTGGGGGTAATCACGGTCGCTGAACACGAATCTGAAGTCGACCAATCGATATCGATCGATATTATCGATTTTTTGAGGATCACGTTGAGGAAGATCAGCCGATCCATCTCGATTAACATAATGGTCAGAAGGCCTAGGGAAGAATAGGAAACCCGTAGCGGCCATGGCGTCCTATTCTCGGGGTTTGGGGGCGAAGCCCCCAACCAGTCGTAGGCGGCCGCTAGGCCGCCGAACGACTGGTGTTTTCATATTTCTGAAAATGTCCGCCAAGTTGTTATGCTAGATTTGAACGAAGAATGCAGTTAGTTCGTTCAGTCTTTAACCGTTAAATGTTCACCCGTGCGTCCAATCTTCACTGAAAAGGGCGGCCTCTCAGCTGAGAACGTGTCAGAACTTCGTTTCCATACGTGACGCAGCACTACAATACCGCTCAAACTCTTTGCAAAAAAGACGCTTTGCGACGGATTAATCCGTCACAAAGCGTCGCATTGCCATAACTCTTTTCAAAGCATTGCCATAACTCTTTTCAAAGTTATTTGTTTAAAATATAATTAACACCATTAAAAGCCCCGTCTCATTTTCTATATAGCGATCTAAACATAATCTAAAACGATTGCGCACTGACCTAGTTATGAAGCTTTTGCTTCCTCGGCTCCGTTAATTGATTTATGACCCCTCCGAGATCCCCAGTTGCATGTCCTTAAGGCTTTTCGTTGACGAGGTTCATCGAAACTCAGAAATCCTCTATTGTTTTAGCAGATCTGTATTCGTTACGCATCAAGTGTCATTGTGGTACTAAATAGTGCCAAGTTTGAATGACATAGGCCCAATTTCAGATAAGCGCAAACACGTGGAAACCTAAGATTCAGTTGAGAATTACTCAACTAGTAGCCTGCTACAGAAGACAGTATTCTACTATTCCATTGTGGGAACGATGGCCTTTATAAAACGTGTAAAATGGCGTTGAGAAATAGACAGAAATAACTAGATTTTCTTTTTTTCCAACAATGGATTGGTCCAATCTCAATATGCGGCGTAGGATTTATCCTATCTTTGAACTTCGGTTGCTACTGTACAGAATAAATACGAAAGCCGTGTTTTTTTGTGGTCTAAGTAGACCACAAGCACATTCAAATCTAAAAATAACGAAAAGATTTTGACCTTTCAAAGTAGATTTCTATGCGGCCAAAATTTGACGAAAACAACAGAAAATTTTGTTTCAGTCGCTTACCTCTTTATGGGTGAGTTTATTCGAAAAATCAGCTGGATAGCATTTCTCAGCTCGTTGCAAGCTTTCCAAGGATGTAATATTGTCCGTATTCAAACTGAAAACCATTTTCACCTCTTCGGCCGCCGAAACAAGTTTGGGGCTGCGCTTCGGCCAGTGAGGACACGGCGGCGGGCCGCTCGCTGCACTTGCGACCTCCCGCGACACTCCACAGGAGGTGTGAATACTGTACATAGGCGATATAAGGCCCGTGCACACTTTGCAGCGGGCAGCGGGCAGTGGAATGTGGGCGGAGCTGGTCGCCGCCCACATTCCACTGCAGCAGGTGGAACCGCGCCGCAGCGGCACGCAGCGGAGCAGTGGCTGGCTAGTTGCCAGCTGATCGATAGCCGAAGTGGGTTCAGGGCGGACGCGACGCATATTCTGGACCTTGGACCGTTTCAGTCATTCTCAATTACTTCATAGACAGTTTTACGTACCTGTGTCAGCTTCGTGCTTCGAGTTTTGTGCAGTATTCTACAATTTTTAAGACCTTATTTTCTGTCATCATATTTATTGTCTCAGACGGCCTTCTTTCAGGATGTATTGATCAAGTTGCTCAGCAACTTTTACTTGTCAAATACAAATAGGACATCGTCGAACTTATCCGCAAAAAAAATGTAGGGCCTGGGGTTGGAAGCTGTTTTCGGTTTCGCGTGACCCTCACATATGAAGCTTTAACAGCGTTATTTTTCGCATCTTGGAATGCTTTCAGAGGAGATTTCTCACCGCGTACAGAGTGCTGCAAGAACGCCCTCTCACAGATGGCTCTAACTTCCCAGTTGTTCACAACTGAAAGATGGCTACTAGCAGATTTCACTGGCAGCGGTACTCCACGAGGACAGCTTTTGACTTATCCGAAAGAGTTGGCAATGAACAAAGTTATGATCATTTGAAGTTAGAAATCAAGAACGTGAGAACGTCCCCTACAACCTAGTACATTGGAAACATCCCGACCCACTCCACTCCGTGAGTTTCGCAACGACGGGACTTCTTTGTGCTGACCAGGGGTGTGCGTAATTACGATTTACGATTTACGATTTTACGATTTACGGTGATTTTTGGCAACTTTTTTACGATTTACGATTTACGACATTTTGGGTCGTAAATCGTAAATTTTCGTAAATGTGATCTTCGATCCACGGATGAGAAACGTCCATATAACGTGATACAATTCGGATTATGACGACGTACCCACTTTTAAAGGCTCTCCTCATAGCTCATTGCTATTTCCTATTTACTTTTTTATGTTCTGCTGTGGCGCTGTGACAAAAAAACGCAGCATTGTGGATAGGTCGCTCTAGTTAATTCCTGGCAATAGAACTGGGCTAGCCTATTTTTCTGGTCGCACTCTAGCACAAAATCTCACATTCAAATGGCCTGAAAGCATTTTGTTCCTGTCCACAGAAAAACATGAAAATTCTCCTTGCACTGGAATGGAGATCATCACTTGCTGAACCATATTCTATGCTGCGACCACCGCCTAGTCAACTAGTAACTTTTTCACCACTTGTTCACCACATAGACGACTCTTTCCAACGCACACGAGTAGAACTTATGCAAAGCCATTAAAGAATATTGGACTTGATTGGAGGTTGTGGAATAACAGCTAAACTGTTGGAAAGAGTAAAACAATCATGTTTCAATCTGGTTATCACTGCACGTCATGGCGCGGAGTTTATTCACATTTGAGGTGCACCTTAAGCAAAACGTCTGACATTTTCATGATAAAAGTAAAAAGTTTGACACTTTTGGACTCGTTTTCTGTGGTTTGATTGGGGCTGTTGTGTTCGCCGTATGCGATCCGTTCAGAATGCTGAAGACTGGGCAAAAGATACGATAGCGTTTGTTACAAAGGTAGTGGAGAGCAGGACTGGCGAATGCAATCAGTAATTAATTGGTAATACAATATCTTGGAGTTTGCGAAATTTAGCAATTGCAAGCAAATCTGCGAACGAAGTAAATGCCGAACACAGTTGGCTGGTATCGTCGAACGACGATCTTTCATTCCAGAAGTTGTGGTTGCCTTCAGAAATGATAAAGGACAAAGCATGACGTTAACCAGTCCCTGTTTGAGATGCGCCATCCATTCTTTCTACCTCTATGGGATATCGTAGAGGTCATTTGGGTGTGGGTTTGCCCCAGAGAATGAACTGCGGTTGCCGGCGATGTGGGGGTAGTGTTTTATCCTTCCCAGGCAAATCAGGTACCAGTTCACAACGCAGCAGGTATGGAAAACTATTCTGGAGCACGCGATAGTCATCCTCCTTCGACTTCTCTACCATGGGTTTCCCCTATATGTTAAAAATGCACCTTGTACGAGTCAGATAAATCACTTTCAATACAAGCTGCAAATTGCTTTTCTACTTTACTTCTAAAGAATGCCACAAAAATATCTTCTTTTACAATATTAAGTCAAAAACCCGATCATGATGAGTGTCCAAAAATGTGATCATACTCTTTCAATCGTCACACAATTCTTTCCCGTCTGCTACAAAAATGCTTTTGGGTACAATTCAAAAGTGGGAAGGCTTAGAACTTTAGGTGTGTCATACCATAGAAATCTACCAAGTGCTCACTTAGTAGAGATGCTTGTTGGATTATTTGTGCAAATACTGTTTTCGTCGAGTTGGCCAGCGATCAAATTTTTTTGGATTTTGAATGGAACGGTTTTTGTTGGTTTATTTGGAGTTGTTGCGGTTGTTTCTACGAAGTCATAGTTTTATATGCAAGCCAATGGCTAGTAGAATTATAAACGTTTTTGATCGTCCAAGCAGTGTAAACTTTTTATTTGGGCAATCTGTATAGGCGCCTTTTAAGATAGCGTTTTTGAACAGGCAGTTTATTTTGGTTCTCCAAAAACTTGTCCAGCTTGATTTGAAAGGTGCTAGTTGATGACTTCCATCTTAATTAGAAGCTGAAAACTAGCTGAAAACGTCTCAATAAAACATAGTTAGCTTCGATTAGCTTTAACATAATAGGAAAAAAATCAAGGAAATTAGATGCATTATAAGTCAGGCACCTCTTACGATTTACGGTTTACGATTTACGATTTACGACGATTTTTTCGTAATTACGATTTACGATTTACGAAATTTCGGATTTCATTTACGCACACCCCTGGTGCTGACTCCAGCCGGAAGGAGAAGAATCATCGCTCTAACCCTTCCTTACTCGATTTTGAAAGAACACTCGCAATCTCGCTCGTAGTGTTTCCGATCTACAAGTAGCTTACAGCGCCCTATTGGTCAATGATCCTGTCTTAAGACTCAAGAACCCTCGTTTATCTGGTCGAAATAAACTCGAAAACCAATTCAACACACCTCAGAGGAGAGAAACAGGAAAATGCCCGCAACATGGCGTGAATTGAGGTGTTGTGTACACAACACCTCAACTCGACGCCACTTCACGTCCTTTCCCCAGTGGCAGTGGCAGTGAGGAATGCCCGAGCCATTCCCCACTGCCACTGCCGCTGCGGCCGCTGCCGGCAGCACTGCGGCAGCGGAAGTGTGGACACCCCCTCACTGCGGCCTCCGCTGCCGCAGTGGGACCCCGCAGCAGCACGCTATGCTTCAGCGTGGCTGCCCGCTGCAAAGTGTGCATGCGGCTATACGGCATGTGGACTGCTGCGGGGGGTCGCAAGGGCAGCAAGCGGCCCGCCGCCGTGTCCGTACTCGGGCCGAAGCGCAGCCCCAATCTTGTTTCGGCAGCCAAGAGGTGAAAATGGTTTTTAGTTTGAATACGGACAATATTACATCTTTGGAAAGCTCGCAATGAGCTGAGAAATGCTGTGCAGTTAATTTTCGATTAAACTCATCCATAAAGAGGTAAGCGACTGAAACAAAATTTTCTGCTGTTTTCGTCAAAGTTTGGCCGCATAGAAATCTACTTTGAACGGTCAAAATCTTTTCGTTCTTTTTAGATTCGACTGTGATTACGGTCTACTGTGGACCACAAAAAAACACGGCTTCCGTACTTATTCTGTACAGGAGCAACCGAAGTTCAAAGATAGGAGAAACTTACGCCGCATATTGAGATTGGACCAATCCCTTGTTGGGGAAAAGAAAATCTAGTAATTTCTGTCCATTTCTCAAAGCCATTTTACACGTTTTATAAAGAACATCGTTTCCGCAATGGAATAGTAGAATACTGTCTTCTGTAGCAGGCTACTAGTTGGGAAATTCTTAACTGAATCTTAGGTTTCCGCGCGTTTGCGCTTATCTGAAATTGGGCCTATGTTATTCAAAATTGGCACTATTTAGTACCACAATAACACTTGATGCGTAACAAATACGGATCCGCTGAAACAACAGAGGATTTCTGAGTTTCGATGAACCTCGTCAACGAAACGCCTTAAGGACATGCCACTGGGGATCTCGGAGGGGTCGTAAATCAATTAACGGAGCCGAGGAAGCAAAAGCTTCATAACTAGGTCAGTGCGCAATCGTTTTAGATTATGTTTAGATCGCTGGATAGAAAATGAGATGGGGCTTTTAGTGGTGTTAATTAGATTTTATACAAATAACTTTGAAAAGAGTTATGGCAATGCGACGCTTTGTGACGGATTAATCCGTCGCAAAGCGTCTTTTTGCAAAGAATTTGAGCGGTATTGTACATTCGGCACTAGTCGTTAATGCCCACATATAGGGAGGAGGGGCGGTTACAACTAAGGCAAGTAGCTTCCGAGTATTTGCGGATCTCGACCGGATTCGTCAACAATTAAACCCGAGGTTATGCGAGAGTATGGGGGTAGAGATAAGATGAGGGATAGGGAAGAGAGCTTCAGTTTGGGTATTTTTACCCCTTACACTCGCGAGGGTGAATTCGGCGCCTGATTTAGTTGTCATCCTTTTTTGCCTGACTTATCTCCTCCAATGAACCGTCCTTGAGAAGAGAAACCCGGCGGAAATACGATGCGCAGTTCGCAGTGGATCACGCGCTGTAAGGTGTCCTCGTTTGCATGTGCATGTGTTTCGTTCAGAGTAGAGGTTAGAGAAAACCAAGCAGGGTGGTAAGGCGACAAAGCGTAATTTTTGAAGTCCCACTTGAGAGTGTGGCGAACGGTTTAGAAGAGCGCTCTGAGACGGGCGGATCTCTACGAGGAGTCGTTTGCTTAACAGAGCGAAACACATCCGCATGAGCCCCTGCTCACCCTGTGAAAGCAAGCGCCTAGTTTGCAGTACATAAGTATGTAAGTGTTGACCAAATATTGGTCACTATTTCCGCGACAACGTGAAGGTCTCCGGTTCATAGGCTCGATGGCTCGAGATTAGTGTTGTCAGCTAACGTCTCGCAACATCGTGCGCATACGCGTGCCGTCAAGGAAATAATCTGTGCGTCGTGACTCGGCCCAAATCGCAGCCAACCTCATTGCCACGATCATTGTTTTTCTACACTGCACTATGTGGAAGCAGCTGCTTATTTGTTGGTTTGCTCACACTTAAACGCACGATGTGAGACAACTCATTAATCGGGCATCGTGGAACAACAAAACTGCGAATTGTGCAACTCAAACAACACAAAAATGAGCAGAAGTATGGCAGCATTGAAGTAGGACAAAAAGAGTTACAATGTGAAGAAAAATGGTGAGAAAAAACGGAAAGACGCGTGACTCGCTTCAACATCTGTTCAAACCTCCTTGTATGCCTGAAAAACTAGCCGTTCTTCCCATTAGATCGCTTGATAACCGCAGATGAGAAATGAGTTTTTTTTATGATAGCAGAATGAGAGGATATGCCCGGGTAGATACCAATTCGGACCATTGGACCTTACTAACCCGGATCTCCACCCTAAAAAGGCTATGTTAACTTTTACGTGATGCTCCAAGGATCTGATCTACTACGTGCATTACAGTTCTACTGTTGTAATTTGAGTATTATGTATGAAAGTTGTGAAAGATGTGAATGGTAGTGGTGAACAGGAAGAGAAGGGAGCTATCTGTAGAAACTAGCGCATTTCGGCGTCGAGGTTCTCTCTCACCCTTCATTTTCTCCAGACCTCTCCTCAGCTGACGTTTACTTCATCCAAGCTCTCAGTGCAAAACTAAACCACCAGAGGTTTCATAATGTGGACCTTTATAATGTCCTTCAGAAGATGTTCGATTATTGTGGTCTAGATTTTCATAGGAGAATGATACACAGTGAGACGGACCCTTCGGGTTTTCTGGATTGTGATAAGGACCTATGGGGTTCGGAACGCTGCGTTGAAAGCTACGTCAGATGATATTGGACGAGTAGGTCTTTCCGCTTCTTCGTTTTCTCGCATTATTTATTTATTTATTTATTTACACCAGTACAAGTACAATCGTGTGCAAACTGTATAAAAAATCACCAAATAAGAAAAGCAAATACAATCTACACATATTATCTAGGTGAAAAAGTAAATGATGGACAACGTCTAAGGCATCAGTAAGTTATGGCTTCAGATGTGATTTCAGGAGTTTTTTAAAAGCTTCATAATTCCCAGGAAGATTCTGTCTTCTCCGAAGCTTCTCATATGAAATTTCGGAGAAGATAGAATAGCTTCTCATATATTAGTTAACTATTCCAGCATTGTACTACTGCTTGAGTGCGAAAAACGTGCTGAATATTAAATAAATAAATAAATAAATAAATAAATAAACAAATGTTCTCCCACAGATTGCGCATGGCAATTGATACAAACATCTTGAACGGGTGGTGCATCTTCAATCCGCTTTCCATTTAGGTTATGCTGAGTTGAACTGAAACACAACTCACGATCAGACTGGCCGAATTAGACAGCGAAGAAGATGGTACTGCACAAGCGGTGCAAATTTGAAGTCGTGGGGTAGAGCTAAGGGTATACAGTCACATAATGATCGCTGTACCTTTGATTCTTAGGTGCACTAAACCGCTAGAAGGTCCCTGTTTCATACCATTTTTAAAAGAACAACTTCGGACCAAGTCGGCAGTTTCAATGTACACCCAAGCAAGCGCCTGCGGGCGGATTTACGTCGTACATGATTGGTCAATTTCGGATACCTGATCCGAATCATCTAAAAATCCGGGGTCCGCAAAATTCCCCTTGTCCGATTCACCCAATTGTCCTAAGCTTTTCAATAGCCTCCCGAGTGAACCGTTTTGGGATATCAGATCCGAATCATCCGGAAATCAGGGGTTCGAGAAATTCGCGTTATCCGAATTCGAAGCTTTTCTGTCGGATCCAGTGCATAATGTGGTAGGATGTACAGCGACTTCAGAGTTTTCATACAGTGCGTGGTATGAAAACGACTCTTCCACTGCTATTCAAATGCTGCTAGTTGGACTTTGTGGCTGTAGCTCAATTGGACCACCTTACTGCACAAGAAGCTTGACGTCCACGAAATTCAGTAGAACATCAGTGGAACCGTCTTACTCTGGAAGAAAGAAGAGTGCACGACATTGTCAACAATCGCCCGATCTGCAGCCGTCCGTAGTATACAAGCAACAGCACTCGAGCAATCCTGAGTAGGATCAGCTGAACGCTGGGCGAAAAACAGCCATGCGAACAAGCAGGACTTCGAAGAGGATTCAGCACGATCAACCACATACACACCATTACGAAGCTCATCGAAGTGTCGCGAAAGTACAAGCTGCCGCTGTGCTTTACGTTCATCGACCTGAAGAAGGCGTTCGACTCCATCGAAACTGAAGCGGTCATCGACGCCTGCTCACTCAGGGTGTTCCTACGCAGTACATCAGAGTCCTTCGAGAGATGTACTGTGGATTCACGGCCAAGATCTCACCATTCTAGAATGACGTGGTCATCGACGTGAAGAGAGGGGTTCTGCAAGTGGCACCACATCCTCAAAGCTCTTCATCGCCTCCCTCGAAAACGTCATGCGAGACTTGAAAAGGGAAGGCAGGGACTAAAGGTTGATGTTCAGCTATTGCACCATCTTTGTTTTGTTGAAAACATTGTGATCAGAACACTGAGCATTAGTCCATATTTGTGATTGTTCACTGATTTTGAATGTGTATTTAGAAAAACAGGATTACAGATAAATGTTACGAAGTCAATGTTCAAGAGTGATGTACAAGTTTTTAATGACCTGTCCATGTTCAAGCGGACGGATATCTTCGCCTTCGAATGCTATTGATTTTGCCAAACTTTAAAAACTGGGCTCGTTGGTCATATAATTGCATTTATTTTTTTATTTGTTTATAAATAGGATGACACACATGCGTAAAGCAGCAATCGGTAAAGGATAACAAGGTCGGGGATAGAGAACTCCTTTGTGCTACGCGCCACGTATTCCACTTCTCCAGAACATCGTGGAGGTAACTTGAATATGTATTTGGCATAATCAATGAATTGTGGCGCCTAGCCGATGGGTAATTCCGTGCTTTACGCTTCCTAGGCGGGTCTCGAACCAATGCACCGTTAGTGGAAGGGAGCTGTGGGCTTGGTAGGTCTGAACGGAAAATCCGGCCCTCTTCCAAATGCTCTACCACGAGCCAACCCATAACAATCTAACAAGGGAAAAATACTAGGTGACCATGGGGAGATGCATATCACGGGATGCGGCTTCGAACGATGATTCCAAATATATGTCCAGTTTCTGCTGTGCGCATCTGTGAACGGATTTATGGACCATTTTCAGCATGTCTATGAGCTCATCTAGCCTGGAAACTACTCTGCGCTCAGCGCAGTGGTGGCGCAGGTAGTAGAGGAGCGGCGTGGTGAGACGAGATGGTTTATGGTTCGACTACCCTATAACGCAAGGGTTTTGCATTGCCTTAAAGGGATCTGCCACGATCAACCAAAGCACTCTATGTCAAATCTCAACGGAAGACGTCACCCGAAAGGATTCATCTTCATACTGACAACTTCATACTGGCACGAAGATGCAATTTATTAATTGCAATTTATCATGAACACTTGCTAAGAACGTCGCGAAACAAGCAATAAAACACACTGATACCTTCTTCGTCCTCTACCTCGATGCTCCCGCATGGCGCATCTGGGAGGATAGATGCGAAGCTGCCGCCCATCTTCTTCTCTTGCCTTGTAGGAACGCGAGATGTATCGGAAGGACCGAACTCCTCCAAAAAACACGCCAACATATACTGCCGACTTATCTAGTTTGGAAGATAAGTTGCCAGTAGTGTCCTTACCGACCCCATGTCTTGAAAAAAAATCCGGCCAGGGGGACGCTGTTTAAGGCAATGGTCGCCCACATGTAAGTATGGGTGGTTTTCCGCTGCGATTTGACATAGAGAGCTTTGCTTGATATGGCAGTTCTGTATTAGGAAGTTCAAATATCCTACGTTGCAGGGATTCGCACCATAAGCCAGCCCGTCTCAACACGTCGCTCCTCTACCACTTGCGCCACCACTGCTCGGACGGCAGCGCAGTTTCCAGCTACTTGGGCTCGTAGCCATGCTGAAAATGGTCCATAACTCCGTTTACAGATGCGCACAGCAGAAACGGAGCACATATTTGGAATCAGCGTTCGAAGCCGCATCCCGCGATATGTATTTCATCTCAAAGTCCCATGGTCACCTAGTATCCTTCCCTTGTAAGGTAGAAAAGGAAAGGTTGACCAGTAGAACAAAACATTATGTATTAAAGCAGGTATTAGAAGGCGAAATAGAAAGCCACAATAGCTCTGGAAGCCACTATGACAAGAACCTAAACAAATTGTGATTGATGCTTGTTTGGATACTTACAGGAAATTCTCCCTTCCCCAAGCAATAAGCTGTGCTCTTAAAAGTTTATCTGCCTCAGAAATGTAGACCTTACTGTGATTCTTAGAATAGATACATGTAAAATATGTTTTGTTGACGACCATCCACTGGACGAGAGCCGTGTGGATTCCGTAGGATGTTAGAAGAATTTCAGAGAGTTGCACGTACATACTTTTTCATAAAAGCTCTAAGCAGATGAGACAGCGCTCTCCGTGTCGCTTGAGCGTAGGGGATCCACTGGGCTATTCTGGCATGCGACAAGGAGGAACGGAGACGGTGCTGGTGCCTAGTGTGAACGATCCGCCGACCCACCGTACGGCAAGCGGAAATGGTGACAAGCATGACTTGAACTGTTCTCTGTACGTGGAGTTCAACATCCTTCCCACTGGGCCCCTCCTCTTCAGACCTTCCTTGCACCTCCTATTTTTCACCTCCTATCCACGCTTTTCTGGTCGATTCAAATTGATTACATGGTCTTCATGCAGGTCTCTGCTGAATTTGGAGGTGCCGGATTATGACATGATACCAGATTATTCGAAAATTCGCATGCGCGCGTCATACAGAACAGGTTCCTGAAGTGCCCGATATCAGCTGTCTGTTGCAGCGCATCATATCACGGTCAATTTCTAACGATGTTATCATGCCAACCATGCTTCGGCGATTTTTTCGATTTTAATTAATTTGGATTTTTAATATCAATGTCAATGTAGTTATCATTCGAAAGTTTATAAAGTTCGGCCTTAGCACCCATTGTTTCATGCTGAAAACTGTTCTTCTCAAAACTATATGTACGAGAAACAGCATCGCCTTCTGTTCTTCCGGAATGCGGCACGAATTTTGCTCCCAGATGATATTGTTGGAGTACTTATGAGTCTGTGGGCCATAAAAAATGAAGTAGCTTGTCGCCTAATAATTGATAAATTATGATATCTCAGCGATTCAGCTCACCCTCACTCACTACTCAGTTAATCACAGTTTCTAAATATTACTCTAGGTAGTTATTACGTTAAGACCAAACGATAAAAACGTCAGAATAAAACGTCGCCGAGATTCGTGCTTCATATTACTCGCATCTACGCATCTCTTACTAAGGCTTCGAGCAAGAAACGCAGTAGTAACTCGATTAGCCACCTTCGTAGAACAGGGTGTTTATAGGAAAAATTCGCTGCAAATTCACAGGCGGAGGTAGCGCTGTATCTCCTTCATAAATCCAATCAGTTACCTTTGGCTGGAAATAAAACTAAAGCGCTGCATCTAGGTGGTACGAACAACAAGAAAGCTTCTTATTTAATAGAGGGTCAACTAATTGTACAGGCTACAGAGGTGAAAGATCTTGGCTTTCTCATCAACGAAAATCTAGAATTTCATAACCACTGCAAAGATATAGCAGCAAAGGCTTCAAGTAGAGTGCTCTTCAGAAGCTTGAGCACGAATGAAGAGCAAACATTTCTCCGAACATACAAAATGTACGTTCGTCCGCCTCTTGAATATGGCACTCTTATTTTCGGTCCTACAAAAGTGAAAAATATCGATGTCCTCGAAAAGCTCCAAAACAGCTTCACGAGGAAGTTTTTCCTTAGATAGAGAAGATCTGAGTTTCGTACGGTTCCACAAGCTCCGAACGGAATACACAGCTGGGTCTGGAATCATTGAACTCCCGTAGGAGAAAACTTTACGTTCTTATGCTATACAAAATAATGCACTGTCTTTTCCATCTGGGCGGTAGCACCTTTTTCACATCCAATAATTTCATTACTAGGGTTACTACAGTCAAGGTTCGGTTCCTGCGAGCCAGGAACTCGGTCCGCTCCAATTTCTTCGTATGCCGAGCGGGAGCTAAGTATGTAGTAAGTTGAGTAAGCACATTCAGATTCCTCCAAGAATCACGGCCTTCAAAAGAGCATTGCGGAACCACCTTTAACCATTGCTGGCGGTTTTTCTTTTTTTCTTTTTATTGTAATTACCCAGTCGGGCGGAGTCGCCTATCGTCCACCCCTGTTTAGCAGTTTAAAATCACAACGGGTTTTATTTGTTCCACTGGTTTTAAAGTTACATGACTGTGCTCGCTCACGTGGATCGCTTTGCATGTGATGTATCACATGTCTGAATAAATAAATAAATAAATAAATAAATAAATGAACATCTGGACTCGGACGCAGCAAACCGAAGCGTATATCATGTAATTGTCCCTAATGGATTCATTCTCAAAGTTTTTAAGTCATTTTTCTGGGTGTTACGATGAAGACAGTGGATTCCTCGCCACAGACCTTCATCAAAAATTTCGCTGCCAAAGAAGTTACGCCTCCTCAAACATGTTTTTACTCCTACACTTCTCCAATCCGCACACTATACCTCTTTTCCCATAAATATGTAATTCACTAGCAGCTTTAATCGATATCGATTTCGATCGGTGCTGTTTAATGTTGTCTTTGCGAGCATTATGTCGCATCACTAAGCGGCTTATTCAACGACAACATCGTCGCCGTCGTCGACGTCGGCGTTGTAGTGACCCGAGAGCGGAATGGAAGACTACTCTTCTCCCCTGCATTGATCGATGTCGATCAATACCGTTTCTTAACGTCATCTGCTTTCTAAATAGCGGCGCACACATCGCACTTTGTGTGATTCACGGATTTTGAAAGTTAACGACATATCGCGATCCCAAATCCCCTTGCTTGGCCACCTCCTTCTTCCCTTCTTTCACTTCAAGCGCTATGATCTCGCTGGCATTTGCCTCGTGTGAGGGTCATATTGAACTCCCAGTCTTTCTCTCCAAAATTGTTTGAAGATTTTCAGCGGAAGGAAGGAGCATGCTTGACTGATTTCTTAAGAATGCGCCATGTGTTCTGCGCATGGGCACTTCGCAATCTTACTCAGCCTTTATACTAACATCAAGTCGAAGAGAGTAAGCAGATAAAAAAGGAAAACTAAAGCGTTGAAGAAAGAACTGATCGTGGTAAAGACTTTCCATTTTTTGCACTCCCTGATCCTTAGGGGAAATATATAGGACTCACGGAAAATCAAATACCGAGCTTTAAGAGATTGGTGAGGATTACAGAAAGGGCGTTGACCGTGGACATAGGCAACCCTCCACTGAGAGAGTCTTCTTCTTCTTCTTCAGCGTTTGTCCCGCATCGTAGCGGGGTCCGCTATTCTGGTGCTATGACGCCACCTTTCCCGATCCAGCGCTAGATCAGGGTAAACACCAGTAATCTTCAAGTCCGCATGTAACGTATCAGCCCAGCGCTGCTTCGGGCGCCCTCTAGGCCGCTTTCCAATTACCTCGAAGTTAAGGCCTATCTTGCGGACGCTGTCTTCCTTTCCACGCAGAACGTGGCCGTACCATCGCAAGCGAGCTTCGCGCATCTTGTCGGCTATCGGCGCGACACCGAACTTCTGCCGAATAGCATCGTTTCGAATGCGGTCCATGCGCGTGACTCCAGCCGTCCAGCGCAGCATCTTCGTCTCCATGACGCTGAGGCGCGTTTCAACTTCCCTGGTCGCAGGCCAACACTCAGCGCCGTACATCGCTACTGGCCGGACGACTGCTCTGTATATCTTCGACTTCAAGCGCTCCGGTATCTTCCTATCGCAGAGCACCCCAGTCAACGAGCGCCACTTGGACCAAGCTGCACTCACGCGTGAATTCACTTCAATCATCAGTTTGCCGTCAGACGTGACTGCTGATCCCAGGTACTTAAAGACCGAAGTGCGTGGGAGCTCGATGCCGTTAACCTTGATGGAGCTGGACTCAGTAACGTCCGTCGTTAGATATTCGGTCTTCTTCACGTTCAATTTGAGTCCAAACCGCTCCAAGCGATCACACCAAGCTTGCACCTCTCGCTCGAGTTCATCTTTATCTTCGCTAGCGAGCATTACGTCATCAGCATAAAGCAACGTCCAAGGGACGGGCTTCTGAAGATCTCGTGTGATGGCATCCATGACGACAACAAAGAGGAGTGGGGAAAGCGCAGAACCCTGATGTACCCCGACAGAGATGGGAAACTCCATCGAGGTTCCAGCTGCAGCTTGAACTCGACTTTTTGGACAAGAGTAGAGAATTCGCACCCACTCTATGAGCTCTTCAGGAACTCCATGATGTCGCAAGGCGTACCATATCACTTCACGCGGTACGCGGTCAAAGGCCTTCTCTAAGTCGAGGAAGGCGATATGCACCGACTTCTGTTTCTCGCGATGCTTCTCTATCAGGAGGCGGGCGGCGTGAATGGCATCAATGGTGCCACAGCCAGCCACGAAGCCGCACTGATTGCTGGACAACTGGACGATGTCACGAATTCGTCCGTCGATAATTCGCTCAAAGATCTTCATGCTGTGCGAAAGCAAGCGAATCGGACGGTAATTGGAGCAGTCTGCAGGACTGCCTTTCTTCTTCCAAATCGGAATCGTCGTACTTTGGCGCCAACACTCAGGCACTTTTTTCTCCGCCACAACCTGATTAAAGAACTTCGCCAACCACTCAGCAGGGTACCAAAACTTCGACTTCCACAGTTCTGCTGCCACGTCGGGGGGCCCAGTCGCTTTGCCTGGTTTCATCTTCTTCAAAGCCGCTTCAATCTCCTCCACGGTGATCTTCTGAACGGGGCCGTGGGTTGGAGCCGTTGAGGGGATGGCTGGATGAGGAAATTCTACTGTAGAGATTTCCTCAAAGTAATCGCGCCATCGCTTCAATGCCTTCTTGCGGTCCATAAGAAGATGGCTGTTCTCATCATTGATGCCGAAGAACTTCTCGATGTCCTCGGTCTGGCGATGGCGATTCTTTGCGAGTCGGTACAGATACCGCTCACCATCGCGCGACTCGAGCTTCTCGTTGACATCTCCATAATGAGTGGCTTTTGCAACAGCCACTGCCTTCTTTGCAGCTTTCTTCGCTTCTTGGTACTTCCGCCAGTTATCGGCTGTCTTTTCGCCGAGAAACACGTGATATAGCGTCTTCTTCTCTCGAACTTTGGCTTTCACGTCATCTGTCCACAGCCAGGCCTCCTTGTCGACCTTCCGTCGTCCAGGCTTCGTGATGCCGAGCTCCGACCGTGCAGCGTGACGAATCGCGTCGGTGGCCTTCTCCCAAGTTTCGTCGACAGTTGTCACTGTCGGTAACCGCACGCGAGAAATCACAGCTGCTTCCTTCTCTTTAATTCGCCACCACTTGATTCTTGGTGCACCGCATCGCTCGACCTGCTTCAGCCTCGGAGGGGCGATCTTTAAAGTACAGATCAGCGGTCGATGCTGTGGGGCGACCGTCTCATACGGCACGACCTTCGCGTCTGTGACAAGACTTCGGTCTCGATCCTTCACAAGGACAAAGTCTATCTGAGTCCTGGTGTTCCCGCTATAGAACGAGATGAGGTGGGAATCGCGTTTGCGAAATACGGTGTTCACTATGGTGAGGTTGTGCGATTCCGCATATTCAAGGATACGCTCACCATCTGCGTTACGCGACCCGTAACCGAACCCACCATGACAGCCGTACCCGTCTTTCATCGCGCCGACGTGCCCGTTGAGGTCACCAGCGACTATGATGACATCTTTCGACGGTACCTCTGCTGTCTTCTCATCAAGCAGGCTCCAAAACTCTTCCTTGGCTTGATCCGAGCAGCCAGTCTGCGGAGCATACGCGGAACCCTCCACTGAGAGAGTATTTTAGACAATTCTGACACGTTTGCTTACAAAAAGGATAAAGGATAAAGGACGGCGTTACTCAATCCCTTCTGGGATGCGCCAGCGCATTCTACTTCTACGGGATGTCGTGGAGGCGACATGAATGCGTATTTGGCCATACAATGACTTGCGGTGGCCATCTGATGGACGGGTCAGTGCTTTATCCTTCCCAGACAAGTCTGGTACCAATTCACCGACCCCGGAGGGATGGAAGGCTTGGTTGGCCTGGGCGGGAAATCCGAACCAGGAACCTGGTATCGGGTGATTGCGGCAGTCGCGCCTCCTCCGACTGCGCTACTCGTTGCTTACATATATACCATTTTTACGTCGAATTGTGGACAGTTTTCAAATCAAATTGGACACTTTTTTAAGCCTAAGCCTAGGACTTTTGAAACCGAAACGAACTCTTCCAAATCGAAATGAACTTCAGGCAGGTTGAACTGCAGACTCAATAAGATGGTTAGAATATTTTGTTCGCGGAGAATTCGGCATAACTTTCTTTGAAATTTTTTAGTTTACCTGCTCTAATAAGAGTAATATTTTCTATAAAGTTTGAGAAAATTATTAATAAAAATTTGTCAAAAAGCACAGCAAAGAAGCAATCGCATAGCACTAATTGCGCCATGTATTCGAAAAGCTCCTCGTGATTCTATTTGATTGATAATGCAAATGCTGCTCACATAAAGCATCAAAGTGAGTACATGCCTGTTCTTTAAAATTGTTTTTGTTGTATCGTTTACAAGTATAAAACTCCTTGCAAACAGACATTTTGCTAGGAATGGAATAAAAATCATGACGTCTTGGACAAGGGAATGGCGCGAAATGCTTTTCTGCCACTAAAAATGGCCGCCTTTAGTAGGATTTGCTCATTATAGCAAGCTTTAAACCATTATTTTTCCTCAAAAAAAGAGAATTTTTTAAAATTTCAAACAATGTGTGCACTTTTCCGGTAGATGAATTAAAACTTCAAAAAAAATCCTACTAAAATTTTCCTTGAACAAAAATAATTCCAACTTTTTGCAGAGTCTCTAGTTTAGTTTAGTAAAAGCTCGATTCGATTTGGGAGAGTTCACTTTGATTTTAAAGCCTTAGGCTAGCTTAAAGAGTGTCCAGTTTGATTTGCAAGGTGCACATCAACATGAAAACGGTATGTTTTGCTGAATACGCCCTGTAATTCGACTGAAAATAGAGTGCGCAGTGCAATAAAGAGTAAAGTAAAGGGTAAATGGCATTCAACAATTCCTGTTTGGGATGCGCCACATACTGTCCTTCTATGGGATATCGTGGAGTCAAGTTGAATGCGCATATCTGCTGTGCATCAAACCGAGTGTATGAACAAGACAGTGTTTAACTTCCCTATCCATGATCGGTGCCAGCTCAACAACTGCTGAACATTTTAAGGCTTGGTTGGTCTAGGCGGGACCTAATGAACAACCTAAAATCGAGGTGCACGCATAGGCCGGCGTCTACTCTATCTGCGTTACGATGCGCCTTCAAATCACACTAAAGCACACCAATTTGAAACTCCCAAATTTTCATATTAGCACCGGAGTTTAAGTTGCACTTTTGATGCGGACAAAAGGTACACTAGTACAGCCTGCAATCAAAATAAAAATACGGTACATAGGTAGCGCATTCGAAGAGGTTTTGGAGATTGTAGTGAATTCTAAGTCACGGTGCCTTCACTAGACGCTTTTCAAGTTTTGCCTTGTTTTAAATAAATAAATGAAAAAAACATATGAAATAATAAAATTTAGTTTTTTTAAACTAGTGCTGAATGACTTCTACTTGATAGCTAAGTACTAGTTTGCATACAAATACCCCGGTGGCGCAATTGGAGAAGGCACCGGTCGTGTACACTGAACCACGGTTTTTTGGTTTGGCTCCGCCCAGGACATCAATGCCTCCCACCAATACGGGGTCAGAAAATTGCTATAAGCTAAATTTGTTATAATGCTAAGTAGACGTAAATCAGAGCTAATTTCTATAACTGCTAACCTGCAGTTAACACATAATGCTGTTGGCCTTTGGTTTGTCGAGGTTTCCCGTTTTTTACCATGATGGGTGACTAACCATGTCATTTCCTGTGCGCGCATTTATGTGTAAATAAATTAATAAAATAAATAAATAAGAATTTTCTGACGAAGGCAAGGCGCTGACTTGTCCATCGGCTCGCACATCGGTTCAATGGCCAAATACACATTCGAATTGCCTCTACGATAGAAACAGAGTGCATGTCGCATCCCACAAGTGGATTGGCTGACGCCAATCCTTATCCTCAGAAGCGTTCAGTGGGGGCCGAACGGAAATGGTGTCAATAGTAGCGCGAGATCCGTAGAAAACCTCCGCAACAATAGCCGACTATAATGCGAAACCGATATGAATTGATCGAGAAACGGGAGATGACGAATAGTACAGAGACGTGGGAGCGGAGGGGAGGGGAGGAATTTTCCCTGCGAATTTCGAAATTTTCGAAAACAAACGGCAATGTCGATCGCTTCGCTGACCGTGCCCACCAGATATCGCTGGTCCAGGTAAGCTATTGGACTCTGTTTCAGGCTGCTAGAAGAGATCTTGCCAAACGGCAAACGGTGGCGTTTCGGATGCCAAGCTTCAAGTTCTGCTGTTGCTGCTTTGTATCAACAATTTTTGAGCTAAACCCAATTTCAAGCCACTCTACATACTGATGCGAGTAAAAGTGGTCTGGAAGACCGCTCCGAATAGGAGCAACCCTCGCCGCCGTGTTTTTATGGACGGCCAGACGGTAATCGTCTCGGAATGCCTAATCTGTGCTGACTAAGCATCGTTGATCGCTCTGCACTTGAATAATCGTCGGAGGCCTCGTTCTCTCGTCCTATTGGGGCTGCTGTCGTCATGCACAGAAGTCGAATCGAGTCGTTTCCGTTCTTCATTTGCCGCCAGAACTCTCGGAGGCGCAGTTTGTCGACTCTTGAAGTTCTCGCCTAAACCGTGCTAAACTTCCCACACCTTCCTTGATTTGTGCAAAAAGTTTATTCTAAAAATTTTACCAGTATTATATTTTTTACTTTTTATACAATACCGCTCGCGCCGCACGGTCAAAAGTGGGCGAAAAAACGCCAACATAGCGTCGCAAGGCGTCGCACGCTCATAACTCCTTCAGTTTTAGGTTTCTTGAATAAAGGTTGACACCATTCGATTCGCCTCTTCGAGATCTACACAAGCATGTGTAAAACTTTACCGGAACACCCGTATTTTCGCCGTGGGTGGTCCAAAATTGACCGGACGGGCGATTAGAGCAGTTTATTTCCCAGGATATGCTTGCTTTCGGAGTATCTCAAAGATGGCGTACGTCGCCAGTGCTCTGTCATGCCAGGAATGCCCCGAGAGTGCGCCGTCCACAATGCACGCAGAACCTAACCTATCAATCGAGTGGGCGAGCGCATGTCCCCTGCGCTTCTATCTTATCTTACTGGGAAATGCGAAATTCTGAATACTATTTCGAACCGTTTGGAGAACGTTATCAGAAATTCCCCGCCATCCCACTCAAACTTTGGTGTGCGCCGTGAACAATGCATACAGAATCGAACCTTTCAATCGAGGGGAGGAGACAGCTTGTAGACTGAGCGTTTGGGCACTTTTAACAGAAATTTCTTGCTGCCCTACTCAGGAATTGCTTCAAGGCTGTCCAGCGAGCCTTTGGAGTGCGCCATGAACATGCATAGAGAATCGAACCTTTCAATCGAGGGTGGGGGGGGGCGACCGCTCGCAAATTGCACGCGCGGGCGTCTTCGGAGCACAATAGCTCTGTCAAGTTGGAACCTTTCAGGTTGCAGCTTGTAGGTCTTGTAGGCAGTCGAACGGTCTGCTAGCACGCCAAAGCAGAATGGTTTAGCATAGGAGGGGGCAATGTTATAGGGGTGCGAAAATGCAGGTGAGGCTTGCGTGACGCATTTTTTTCCGATTTCCGTGGACCACTGCGAGAAGACGCGGGGAGCTAACGGCATCAGAATGCGTATGCGAACAGAACACTTAAGGTACTTTACGGTGACGGGATCAGAACTTCTTATCTGCCTAAACTGCCTTAGCACCAGCTGCCGTTTTTTTTTTTCAAGTTTTAGGGCAGCGGACTTAGCGGTTGAAGTTTCCTGCCCTCTTACTCGCCCATACTTGGGTTTTCGACACTCCCAATAGCACCACTTCTGTTCTACATGAAAATCGCTATCGAATGCTATCAATATCGACCGATTTTGGCAACATCAATTTTTTGACTGTTTCGCATCGAGGACGACGAGACCGCGGCGGAAGAACGATGACGTCATCGAAAAATCAATGTCTTCGAGTTGGGCCATGCTTGATACCATTCGATAGAGCTTTTCCATGCTGAATTGAATGGTTTCATTTGTAGTGGGAAAAACGGTAACCTGGGCGAGTAATAGCGCGGAGAGCGTCAGCCGTTGTTGCGCTAAATTGCCACGCGCGGACGTGTTCGGAGCACAATAACTCTGTCAGTTTTGAATCGTTTCGGCTGCAACTTGTGGGTCTTGTAGACAGTCGAACGTTCCCGCTAGCACGCCCAAAGCAGAATGGCTTAGCATAATAGCGGACAATGTTATAGGGGTGCGAAAATGCAGGTGAGGCTCTGTGCTGAAGAATTTTTCCCGATTTCGGTGGAACTCTGCGAGAAGACGGGGCGAGCTAACGGTATCAGAATCGTATTTGAACAGAGCACCTAAGGTACTTTACGGTGAAGGGATCAGAGCTCTTACCTGCCTAAACTGCCTTAGCCCCATCTGCCGTTTTAGGGCAGCGGACATAAGACCCCCACGTTCTGCGGCAACGCCGCTATGGTTAGGATAGGTCAGGGACGCCCGCCGGCGGCGAACTCTCCGTCTCTGCCCTATGGTTAAGCATAGGGCCGCGCCGCTGCCGCAGAACTCTGAGGGGGC